>CANNZV010004544.1:0-39399 GCA_947561585.1 Caprella mutica
CATGGCGATCGGATTCGTCCTGAACGTGGGCGATGCCTTCGATCTTTTTGTCGCGGGCTGCCTCGGCAATGCGTTCGATCATCGTGGCCTTGTTCACCTGATAAGGGATTTCCTCGATCACGATGGCCCAGCGATCCTTGCGGATTTCTTCGACCTTGGTTTTGGAACGAATGATCACGCTGCCACGGCATTCGGTATAGGCCTTGCGCGCACCCGCCCGACCCAGAATGATCCCACCTGTCGGGAAATCCGGGGCAGGGACGTAGTCGACCAGTTCTTCTGACGTCAGATCCGGGTTTTCTATCAGCGCCAGCGTCGCGTCGATCACCTCGCCCAGATTGTGCGGCGGAATGCGTGTGGCCATGCCAACAGCGATGCCTTCGGCGCCGTTGACCAGCACGTTGGGATAACGCGCAGGCAGGACCGTGGGTTCACGTTCTTTGCCGTCGTAGTTGTCTTGAAAATCGACAGTTTCCTTGTCGATATCCATCAGCAGATTCAGCGCGCTTTTGGCCAGGCGGCTTTCTGTGTAACGCATGGCGGCGGGCGGATCGCCATCCATCGAACCAAAATTGCCCTGACCGTCGATCAGCGGCAGGCTCATCGAAAAATCCTGCGCCATCCGCACCAGAGCATCATAAATCGCGCTGTCGCCGTGCGGGTGGAAGTTACCCATTACCTCACCGACGGATTTCGCCGATTTGCGATAGGATTTGTCGGGCGTGTAACCGCCTTGATGCATAGCAAACAGGATGCGTCGATGCACAGGTTTTAGGCCGTCACGCAGGTCCGGAATCGCACGCGAAACGATCACGGACATGGCGTAATCGAGGTAGCTGGCCTTCATCTCGTCTTCGATCGAGATCACAGGACCTGCGTGCGGCGCCATAGGAGGCCCGGAGTCTTCTGGGTTTTCAGGGGGTTCTGGCGTATCGTTCACGTCGTCAGCCTGTTTGTTGTTCCGCCATATATTGTTGTTGCACTCTATATCAGAGACAGGATGTAGGGTGCAATGGTAAGGCGTTCTGACCGATTTGGCAGCAATGGCATCAAACTGCTAACAGATTGATTTTCATTGAAAAACCATTTTTTCCCGTCATGATTCTTTTTATCGATCAGTGATAAGAGGTGACACCATGCACGTCAGCGGCACGGAACTGATGCTAAAGGGCTACGGGCTGACCACGGCAGAAGTCTTTTACAGGATGCCGGACTACCAAAATGTGCTGACTACATTTGTCTGGCAGGACTACGACATCGCGCCGGATCATCCCCGATTGTTCCAGTTTATCGAATTTTGGCAGGACGAAATCGAAGGGCCGTTGCATTCAGTCCGCTTCACGCATCGCAAGATGTTATCAAGCGGAGAATGGCGCAATGTGGTGGGGGAATTTACCTATCACTAGGCGTTTGATCAGGCGTCGCGCGTCAGAAAAAATGATGCGCCATCAGGCTGCATAGAAAAGCCGCCCAGTTCCGCACTGTGGCTGATGGCAACCTGTCGGGCAGCCTTGCGCGCGACGCGCGGATCTGGAAACCCGGTGCCGTCCAGTTTGCACACCCAAGCCTGCCGTTTGGTGCCGGCCGGGTCTGACAAAAACCACAGGTAAAACCCCGCCGCGCCGCACTCTGCCACGTCAAAGGGCAGGGCAACGGCAAGGCGGGATAGAAGTGGCGTTGCGGGTTCAGACAAGTTTGACCAGCGCGTGACGCTTCTTGCCCGCGCTCAGCTTGACCGGAGACGCCAGCGCGCCTGCGTCCAGTACCAGCCCCGGATCGGTCAGCGGGGCATCGTCAAGACGGGCGCCGTTTTCCGCGATCAAACGCTTGGCATCTTTCCCGGATTTGGCCAGCCCCGAGCGCACAATGGCCTGCACGATGGAAATCCCGTCGCCCAGCTCCTCAGCCGTCAGTTCAAGCGTCGGAAGGTCGTCGCCCACGCCGCCCTTTTCGAAAACCTCGCGTGCAGTGGCTTCTGCCGCCGCCGCCGCCTCGGCCCCATGGCACAAGGTTGTGACCTCGTTTGCCAGCACAATCTTGGCGTCGTTGATATCCGATCCCTCCAACGCGCCCAGTCGATCACATTCGTCCAAAGGCAGCTCGGTATACAGCTTTAGGAACCGGCCCACATCGGCATCTGTCGTGTTGCGCCAAAATTGCCAGAACTCGTAAGGGCTGCGCATCTCGGCATTCAGCCAAACGGCGCCATCGGCGCTTTTGCCCATCTTCTTGCCGTCGCTGGTGGTCAACAGCGGAGACGTCAGCCCATAGATTTCATGATCCAGAACCCGGCGCGTCAGGTCGATGCCGTTGACGATGTTGCCCCACTGATCGCTGCCGCCAAACTGAACCAGACAGCCATAGCGGCGGTTCAGCTCAAGGAAATCATAGGCCTGAAGGATCATGTAGTTGAATTCCAGGAACGACAGGCTTTGTTCACGGTCCAGCCGCGATTTGACCGATTCAAACGACAGCATCCGGTTGACGCTGAAATGCCGCCCGATGTCGCGCAGGAAATCTAGGTAATTCAAGCTGTCCAGCCATTCGGCATTGTTCAGCATGAGCGCGCCGGTCGCGCTGTCGTCATAGCTGATGTATTTGGCGAAGACCTGCTTGATCCCGTCGATATTGTCATCGATCTGTTCGGGCGTGAGCAAGGGGCGTTCATCCGCCCGAAAAGACGGATCACCAACCTTGGTCGTGCCGCCGCCCATCAAAGTGATTGGCTTATGTCCGGTCTTTTGCAGCCAGCGCAACATCATGATCTGGATCAGCGACCCAACGTGCAGCGACTTGGCTGTGGCATCAAAGCCGATATACCCCGGCACCACCCCTTTTGACAAAGCCTCGTCCAGGCCTTGGTAATCGGTGCAGTCGGCCAAAAAGCCGCGCTCTATCATGACGCGCATGAAGTCCGATTTGGGATGGTAGGTCATGGTGTGCCTCTCTTATATTGCAGGGGCAGCTATAAGAAGAAGTGGGGCGAAGGTGAAGGGCAAGTTGAGCACAGGACCGGTTTGGGCACTTGGGGCGATGTCAGGCACATCGCTGGACGGTGTTGACGCGGCGATGATCCTGACCGATGGCCAGCAGATCTATGATTTTGGTGAAACCGCGTACCGGCCCTACAGTGACGACGAACGCGCCGTTCTGCGCGCGGCGCTGGGACGCTGGCAGGATGACGCTTGTTCCAAGGCATTTGACGTCATCCAGCGCGCGCATCTTGATGTTCTGTCGCAGATCGACGGTGCCGAGATCGTGGGCTTTCACGGCCAGACGCTGGCGCATGACCCGCGCGGGCGCGGCACGCATCAATTGGGCGATGGCGGCGCATTGGCCGAGGCGTTGGGTCTGCCCGTGGTCTGGGACTTCCGTTCGGCTGACGTGGCCCTTGGCGGCGAAGGCGCCCCGCTGGCGCCGTTCTACCATTTTGCCTGCGCCAAATGGATGCGCGCTGCGGGTCCATTGGCCTTCCTTAATCTGGGTGGCGTCGGCAACCTGACGTGGGCCGATCCGCGCAAAGGCGCGCCACAGGATCACGGCGCCTTGCTGGCGTTTGACACCGGTCCCGCCAATGCCCCGATCAATGATCTCGTGGCCGAAAGGCTTGGGCTTGACTGTGATCGTGATGGCGCGATCGCGCGCAAAGGGCGCGTCGAAGACGGGGCGCTCGAGCTGTTCCTTGACGAAACGTATTTCCGAAAAATGCCGCCCAAGTCATTGGACAGGGACGATTTTTCACTGATGCTGGATTTGGTACGGGAACTAAGCGATGCCGACGCTGCGGCGACGATGACCGCAATGGCGGCGGCGGCTGTGATGCAAGGCATTGAACACTGCCCGCACCCACCAGAGAAGGTCCTTGTAACAGGCGGCGGGCGCCATAACCCAGTGATGATGCGCATGTTGTCGGCCAGTTTGGAGTGCCCGGTACAGCCGGTCGAAGACGTCGGGCTGGATGGTGATATGTTGGAGGCGCAGGCATTCGCCTTCCTCGCTGTTCGTGTCGCGCGCGGAATGCCAACAAGCTGCGCCAGTACAACAGGCGTCGCTGCCCCGGTAGGGGGCGGTCAAATCAGTCGCCCCTCCAAATAGCAGCATGAATGGTCCTTCGGACCATGGTGCCTCCGGCGGGGATATTTTCAGCAATTGGAAACGAAAATTGAATGGACAACCCGCGGGCCTACAAACCCAAGCGGGTTGCCGGAAAGCCTTTGGCTTCCACTTGCACGGTCATCGGCGTCCCCGCCTGTACCGTGGCATCAACGTGGCCCATTAGCCTTGATTTTGGGTTTCCAATTGCTCAAAATATCCCGGGGTTTGGGGCAGCGCCCCAACAACGGGGGTCTGGGGGGCTGGCCCCCCGGAAATGAGAGTGCGGCGTAAGCCGCGCTATTTGAGTCAGCCGCCGGTATGGCTCATATGGCGTGACACACGTCCATCCACCGACTGTCGTGAATAGTCAAAATCGTGGCCTTTGGGTTTCAGCCTGATTGCCGCGCGGATTGCATCCTCCAATGGGGCATCATCGCCGGGGTGGTTGCGCAGTGCGCCGCGCAGGTCTGCATTGTCATCCTGACCGAGGCACATAAACAATTCGCCCGTACATGTCAGGCGCACACGGTTGCAACTTTCACAAAAGTTGTGCGTCAGCGGCGTAATAAACCCGATCTTCTGCCCGGTCTCTTCCAGTCGCACATAGCGCGCTGGCCCGCCGGTGCGTTCGGCCAGATCTGTCAGCGTATAGTGTTGGCCCAGCCGTGCACGCAGATCGTCCAGCTTCCAATATTGGTCCAACCGGTCTTCGTTGCCGATATCTCCCATCGGCATAACTTCGATCCAAGTCAGGTCCATATCCCGTTCGGCGCACCATTCGGTCATACCCAGAAGTTCGTCTTCGTTGAACCCCTTTAGGGCAACCGCGTTGATCTTGACCCGAAGGCCCGCGTCTTGTGCGGCATCAATCCCTTTGAGCACCTGAGGAAGGCGTCCCCAACGTGTGATATCCGCGAATTTTTGCTCATCCATCGTGTCCATCGACACGTTGACCCGCCGCACGCCGGCGTCGTGCAGGTCCTTGGCGAAACGCGCCAGTTGCGATCCATTGGTCGTCAACGTCAACTCTTTCAGCGCACCGCTGTCCAAGTGTCGCGTCATGGACCGGAAAAACGTCATGATGTCCCGACGCACCAAAGGTTCGCCGCCTGTAATACGCAGCTTTTCAACGCCGAGCTTCACAAAGGTCGAACACATGCGATCCAGTTCTTCCAGCGTCAGCAGTTCTTTCTTTGGCAGAAAGGTCATGTTTTCCGACATGCAATAGACGCAGCGAAAATCGCAGCGGTCTGTCACAGAGACGCGCAAGTATGAGATCGGGCGCTGGAACGGGTCTATCAAAGGAGCTGTCATGTGAATGAACCTAGTGCTGAGCAAGGATTTGAGCAAGCCTGCGCAGGCAATTGTCTTTGTTCGACGTAGGTCGTAGTGTCCCGGCATGAAACGTATGATGTATCCCGTTCTGGCCCTGTCACTTGCCGCGTGCGGTGAGAAGGGCCTTTTTAATGCCCCGTCGCGCCCGGATGCGACGCCTGTTGTGCAATCGGTTGATGATGGGCAGACTCGCCCACAGGCGCGTCCGGCGGCACTTCCTACGCCAACGGCGCCGCCTCCGCCCCCTAGTGCGCGGACGGTCGAACAGTTCGACACCACGTCAGCCGAAGATCGCGCAGCCGCGGCAGCCGCCCCCGAACCTGCGGGCGAAAAACGGTTGGGCGAAACGGTTGCTTCGTTGGGGGATGTCACCCGACCGGGGTTTTGGCTGGAAACGCCGCTTGTAAGCGTGGCTACCCAAGGCCGGATCGAGTTTCCGGGGTCGGGCAAGTCCGCCAAAGTGGATTTGATACCAATTGATGGCCCCGCAACCGCTGGAAGCCGCGTATCGCTGGCCGCCATGCGCCTGATCGAGGCGCCGTTGACCGACCTGCCCACCATTGTCGTTTACAGCGGCGGTTAAAGGTATTTGCCTGCTTCTTTGCGGGCAAAGGCCTTCATCTTGTCGCCGTGCGCGTTCAAAAAGGCGCTTGTCCTGTCCGGATCATGTTTGGACAGGTCGCGCAGCCACCACGCGACGGCCTTTTGGATAAACCATTGCGGATCGTCCACATAGTCAGCAGCCCAGCCCAACACGCGGTCACGCACCGCAAGGTCCTGATCTGATGGGAAATTCTGCTTTGTCCAGGGCAGGGTGATCACCAACGCCGCCCGCTTTGTCCAGAGATGATCGGATTTGGTCCAGTCTTCGACCATGTCCAGACGCGACGGATCAGCGACAAGCCGCCTTGCTCCTGCGGAACAGGCGTGATCGGCAATGGCCCACGCGTCAAATGAGGGCACCCACGACGCAAAAAGAGCCCAAACCGCATCATCATCGCGAATGCGTGCTTGGGTCAGCAGTTTGGCCGCCGCGATCCGGGCTTCGTGAATGTCTGTTTGCCAAAGGTCCCGAGCCAGAGCCACGCGGGCCTCAACGCTCAGCTCTCGGCGCCACTGCGTGGTCAATTCGTTGATCGCCGGATTGGGCGTGCCCAGATAGACGCGCTTGGCCTTGTGATAGGCGGCAGAGCCTTCGGCGCGGTCTGGTTCCGACCGCGCCTTGAGGGCGTCAAGCGCGTGCGTCACGTCCATTCGGTGCCTTCCCGGTCAGCCTTGATCACTCTACCGTCACCGACTTTGCAAGGTTGCGGGGCTGGTCCACGTCGGTGCCTTTGGCCACAGCAGCGTGATAGGCCAAAAGTTGCGCGGGCAGGGCGTACAACAAGGGTGTCAGCACGTCGTCCACTTCGGGCAAGACAATGGTTTCCCAAACGCCTTCACCTGCCTCGGCGGCGCCTGTGGCATCCGTGACAAGGCAGACCTTACCGCCGCGTGCCATGACCTCTTGCATGTTTGATACCGTCTTGTCGAACAGCGTATCGCGCGGGGCCAGAACCACAACCGGGACGGTTTTGTCGATCAAGGCGATGGGGCCGTGCTTTAGTTCTCCAGATGCATAAGCTTCGGCGTGTATATAGCTGATTTCTTTTAGTTTTAAGGCGCCTTCTAGGGCAAGGGGATACATCAGTCCACGCCCAAGGAACAAGACATCGCGCGCCTCGGAAATCTTTTTGGCTGCCGCCGCCATAGCGCCGTCATGCCCCAAAGCGATGTTCAGTACGCCTGGTAAGCCGCGCAGGCTGTCCAGTACGCCGCGCACTTCGGCCTGACCCATCTTTCCGCGCCCTTCTGCGGCCTTGAGCGCCAGCAAGAGCAGCACATTCAACTGGCAGGTAAACGCTTTGGTTGACGCGACGCCAATCTCGGCGCCTGCGTGGATCGGCAGAACCACATCGCTTTCGCGTGCGATCGACGAGGTTGGCACGTTGACCACGGCCGCGATGGTGCCAACCTTTTCCTGACAATAGCGCAGGGCGGCAAGCGTATCGGCGGTTTCCCCCGATTGGCTGACAAAAATCGCAAGCGTTCCCGGAACCACAGGGGGTTCGCGATAACGAAATTCTGATGCGATGTCGACTTCGACAGGAATGCGCGCCAATTGTTCGAACCAGTATTTCGCAGTCAAACAGGCGTAAAACGCCGTACCGCAAGCCACCATGACAATACGTTCGACGCCCGTGAAATCCAGACCGGGTTCAGGCAGGGTGATTTCGTTGCCGGACAGGTAGGCAGACAAGGCGTTGGACAACACCACGGGCTGCTCGGCAATTTCCTTGGCCATAAAGTGCTTGTAGCCAGCCTTGTCTACACGGGCGGCATCCATCTGAATGGTTGTGGTGTCGCGGTTGACCAGCTGACCAGCTTCATTGCGAATCTCGGCCCCCTTGCGGGTGATCACCGCGCGGTCGCCTTCTTCAAGATACGTGATCTGGTCGGTCAGCGGCGCCAGTGCGATGGCGTCCGATCCGACAAACATTTCGCCATCTCCATGGCCAATGGCCAAGGGCGACCCTTTGCGCGCCGCGATCAGCAAATCCTCTTCACCGTCAAACAGGAACACCAAGGCAAATGCACCATCCAGTTTGTCGATGGTTTGCATCGCTGCATCGATCGGCGCGGCACCGTTTTCCATCAGGTATTGCGCCATCAAGGCGACAGTTTCTGTGTCGGTGTCCGTCTGTGGCTGGATGCCAACCTGCGCAAGTTCCGCGCGCAGGTTGCGAAAATTTTCGATGATCCCGTTGTGCACCACCGCCACCGGTCCCGCTTTGTGCGGGTGCGCATTGGTCGTTGTTGGCGCGCCGTGCGTGGCCCAGCGGGTGTGGCCAATGCCCGACTTGCCAGCCAGCGGATCATGCACCAGCAGGTCACTTAGATTAACCAATTTGCCCACGGCGCGCCGCCTGTCCAACGCGCCATTGTTGACCGTTGCGATCCCGGCGCTGTCATAGCCGCGATATTCCAGCCGCCGCAGCGCTTCGACCAGCGAAGGGGCCACTTCGTGTGTTCCAAGGATGCCGACAATACCGCACATTTTTACGCTCCTTTTTGGAGTTTGGCCTTTTTGGCCTTTAACATATCAAACAATTTGCTTGCCAGGCCCGGTTTGTTGGTCTGCTTGATCCGGGCGATGGCCATCGCATCTGCTGGCACGTCATCGGTGACTGTTGTGGCGGTGGCGGTCATGGCGCGATTGCCGACGTTTACCGGTGCCACCAGCATGGTGTTCGATCCGATAAAGGCGTCTGATCCGATCACGGTGCGATGTTTGAACACGCCATCGTAGTTACAGGTGATTGTGCCCGCGCCAATGTTGGTGCGCGCACCCACTTCGGCGTCCCCGATGTAGGTCAGGTGATTGGCCTTGGCGCCTTCTGCCAGTTGCGCGTTCTTGATCTCTACAAAATTGCCAACGTGTACATTTTCCGCCAATTCCGCACCGGGACGGAGCCGGGCAAAGGGGCCAACAATGGCACCACGGCTGACGTGGCAGCCTTCAAGGTGGGAAAAGGCGCGAATGCGGGCGCCGGATTCGACAGTGACGTCCGGGCCAAAGATGACATTTGGTTCCACTTCTGCGTCGCGGCCAATGACCGTGTCCCACGCGACATAGACGGTATCAGGGGCCAGCAGGCTGACGCCGTCGTCCAGAAGGGCCGCACGGGCCCGCGCCTGAAAGGCTGCTTCGGCTCTGGCCAGTTCGGCGCGGGAATTGACACCCAGTGTTTCCGCTTCATCGCAGCGGACCACTGTTGCGCTCAGGCCGCGTGCACGGGCTATGGCAACGATATCGGTCAGATAGTATTCGCCCGCCGCGTTGTCGTTGCCGACGTCGTCAATCAGCGAAAACAACGTTTGCGCATCTGCGACCACCACGCCCGAATTACACAGCGTTATTGCGCGTTCGGCTTCGGTCGCGTCCTTGAATTCGACGATCCGTTCCAGCGCGTCACCTTCGGTGACCAGGCGCCCATAGCGCCCCGGATCGGCGGCATCAAACCCCAGAACCACCAGATCATGGGTCTTACGGGCCTCGGCCATGCGCTGCAGGGTGTTTTCCGAAATGAACGGGGTATCGCCGTACAAAACTATCGCGTCGCCGTCGAACGCGTCCAAGGCTGGGCGGGCCTGAGCAACAGCGTGGGCGGTTCCCAGCTGTTCTGTCTGGCGCACAAGCTGCACATCAGGGTCATAGTCGCGCGCCGAAGCTTCAACCAGCTCGGCTTCGTGCCCGGCGACGACAACAGTTGTGTCTGGTTCCAGAACTCGGCCCGCGCGCATGGCGTGCCAGAGCATTGGCGCATGTCCGATGCGGTGCAGGACCTTCGGAAGGTCCGATTCCATGCGCGTGCCTTTGCCCGCGGCCAGGATGATGAGGGCGGTGCTCATGGCCTCTTCCCGTTTGTTTTTTGTCGCTGCCCGTTTTATCCGGTTCCCAGCGCGGGGCAAGGCGGCTTCGCTCACGCTTGATTGCGGGATGTGACAGGAGGCTGCGAAAATGCGGTGTGTGATCTTTGATCTGGACGGAACGTTGGCGGATACCAGCGGGGACTTGATTGCCTCGGCCAATCATTGCTTTGCCGCAATGGGCCTGTCCGAGCGACTGGACCCGGTGGTGGATGCGTCTACGGCATTCAAGGGCGGGCGCGCGATGCTGACGCTTGGGCTTGAACGGGCAGGGGCGTTTGATCAGGCTGTTCTCGAACGCTGGTATCCTGAACTTTTGGCCGCTTACGGCGCGGCCATTGATGTCCACACACGGTTGTATCCGGGGGCGATTGAAGCGGTCGAACGATTGCGCCGCGATGGCTATGCGGTTGGGATTTGCACCAACAAACCAGAAGGGCTGGCCGAAACGTTGTTGCAGCGTTTGGGCGTGCGGGACCTGTTTGGCTCGATGATTGGCGCCGATACGCTGCCGGTGCGCAAACCGAATGCCGATCCGTATTGGGCTGCGGTTGATGGCGCGGGTGGGCGGCGCGGGGCGTCGTTGATTGTGGGCGACACGGTGACAGACCGCAAAACGGCCACCGCTGCGCAAAGGCCCTGCATTCTGGTCACGTTTGGTCCCGATGGTGATGCCGTGCGTGATCTGACCCCGGAAGGGTTGATAGGGCACTATGACGAACTTGACGCCGAAGTGGCACGGTTGCTGGTCTGAGCAACCGTTCCATCCCGTTCGGTCAATCCGGCTGATACAGAGGCACGGTGGAAATCGCCAGTTTGGCGGATCCGTCGGTCAATTCTGCTGCATGCGCAAGATAGATCAGAGTTTGATTTTCCTCGTCGAAGATGCGCTTGATACGCAACGATTTCAGGACGATAGAGCGCGACGTGCGGAACACGTCCTCGCCGTTTTCGTCGCGGTCAATGTCACCAATCACAATCGGGCCGGTCTGGCGGCACGCAATCGAGGCATTCGACGGGTCTTCGAACCAGTTGCCTTTGGACAACCGGTCGATCAATCCGCGTTCGAAATAGGCAATGTGGCAGGTGACACCCTGGACATCGGGGTCCTGAATGGCTTCGATGATGATGTCATTACCTACCCAATCGACGCCAACTTCACCAACCTGATCTGCCAGCGCTGAAAACCCAAGAATCATTGTGGCACCCGCAATGAGCGCAATTCGATGTATCATTTTGGACCTCAGTTTCGTCATTTTGGAAATCAACTTGGATGTGTAGCGATACATAGGGTCAGGCCTCAGCGAAGACCAGATATATGACGTCACGGCGTGGCGCTTGACCGACTCACCCGGCTGTAGTTTAATGAACGAGTGTTCAATAAGCGCGAGGAGGCGCCGCGGATGTTCCTGGCAACGATGACTTTCGATCTGGGTGAAGATGTGAACGCCCTGCGCGAGATGGTGCACAAATGGGCCCAAGAGCGGATCAAACCGATCGCCGCCGAGGTCGACCAAACAAACGAATTCCCCAACGCGCTGTGGCGCGAAATGGGTGATTTGGGTTTGCTAGGGGTGACAACGCCCGAAGAATACGGCGGCGCCGGGATGTCCTATCTGGCGCATGTGATCGCGGTTGAGGAAATCGCGCGGGCCAGCGCTTCGGTCAGTTTGTCATATGGCGCGCACTCTAACCTGTGTGTGAACCAGATAAAACTGAACGGCACCGAGGAACAAAAACGCACTTATTTGCCGGGCCTGATCTCGGGCGAACATGTCGGCGCCTTGGCGATGTCGGAACCCGGTGCGGGGTCTGACGTTGTGTCGATGAAGCTGCGGGCTGAAAAACGCAACGACCGCTTTATCCTGAACGGCAACAAATACTGGATCACCAACGGGCCGGACGCGGACACCTTGGTTGTTTATGCCAAGACCGATCCCGATTCCGGTTCCAAAGGTATCACCGCTTTTATCGTCGAAAAAACGATGAAGGGGTTCAGTACATCCAAACATTTCGACAAACTGGGAATGCGCGGATCGAACACCGCCGAACTGATCTTTGAAGACGTCGAAGTGCCGTTCGAAAACATCCTTGGCCAAGAGGGCAAAGGCGTGCGCGTGCTGATGTCCGGTTTGGACTATGAACGCGTTGTCTTGGCTGGGATTGGCACGGGCATCATGGCGGCCTGTCTGGACGAAATCATGCCCTACATGGTGGAACGCAAGCAATTCGGTCAGAGTATTGGGAACTTTCAGCTGATGCAGGGCAAGATCGCTGACATGTACACCAAGATGAACAGCGCGCGCGCCTATGTTTACGAGGTCGCCAAAGCATGTGACCGGGGCGAAGTCACCCGTCAGGATGCGGCGGCGTGCTGTCTTTATGCCTCGGAAGAGGCCATGGTTGTGGCGCATCAGGCCGTGCAGGCTATGGGCGGCGCGGGTTTCCTGAACGATGCACCCGTGGCGCGGATATTCCGCGATGCCAAGCTGATGGAAATCGGCGCGGGCACCAGTGAAATCCGGAGGATGCTGGTCGGGCGTGAATTGATGTCCGCAATGTCGTGATGCCGCGATGGGTGTGGTTCGTTCCCGTAGGCGGTTTGCTGATGGCGGTTGCCATCATTGGCTACCGGCTTGGATGGGAACGCGCCAGCCTGAGCGAAAGCGACGTGATCGGAGCATTTGCGGACCAACACAAGGCGGAAGGTTTCGCAGGCGATTGTGTTGGCTTGCCGGGACAGAAGCCAGGAGTTTGGATCGTTGTGCGCTGCGGCGACGGGAATTCACGTCGAGACTATTCTGCAGACCGTTCTGGTCGGTTGGTCGAAACACAGGAAACAGGGGGGAAGCCTGAGACATGAAAAAGTTGCTTTTGGCGGTGTCGCTTGTGGCCTCTCCGGTCGCGTCGCAGGACATTGCGTTTTCGCCGGACGCCACCCAAATCTGTATCGCCTCGGGTCAGGCGCCCGAAGACTGCATCGGGCGCGCCGCCGACCAATGCGCATCGGCAAATGGCTATGCGACAGCAGTTCTCGGCTTTTGCTACGGTCAAGAGGCCGACTGGTGGGATGCCCGCCTGAATGTGGCCTATCAACACTTGAAAAATCAGGCGGCCTCGATGGATGCAACGAATGGCCCGAACACGCCAAGTCAGGCAAAGGCTTTGCGTGATATGCAGCGTGCGTGGATTCCGTTTCGGGATCGGAGCTGCGAGTTTGAAGCCAGCTTATGGGGTGGGGGAACCGGGGCAGGCCCGGCCTATGCTGCCTGCATCATGCAAATGACAGCTGAACAGACGCTTCTTCTTGAACGGGATCTTGGCAACTGATGTTATCGCGCGCCGCGACATATGACGCTTTGCGCGACGGGTTCCATTGGAACATCCCTGATCGGCTGAACATGGCGGCACAGGTGTGCGATGATTGGGCGGGGTCCGACCCGGACCGCATTGCAATCATTGACATGCGTGATGGTCGCAACGATGTCAGTTACGGCAAATTGCAAACGCTGTCCTTGCAGGTGCAGGCGGCGCTGGTGGCGCAGGGCGTGCAGCACGGCGACCGGGTTGGCGTGTTGCTGTCGCAATCGCCCTTGTGTGCCGCGGCGCATATCGCGGCGTGGCGGATGGGGGCAATTTCAGTGCCGCTGTTCAAGTTGTTTCGCGAAGACGCATTGCGATCTCGGCTTGAGGATTCGGATTGTTCGGTTGTTGTTACCGATGCGTCCGGTTGGGATATGCTGGCGCCGTTTGCTGTGACCACACTGACAAGCGACGACTTGCCAGAACCGATGGCTTTGGCGCAAGCAGACACAGGGCCAGACACGCCCGCCGTTCTGATTTACACCTCGGGCACAACCGGCAAACCCAAAGGTGCGCTGCATGGCCACCGTATTCTGACGGGGCATTTGCCCGGCGTCGAGATGAGCCACGATTTTCTGGGACAAGACGGCGATTGCCTGTGGACCCCGGCAGATTGGGCGTGGATCGGCGGGCTTTTCGATGTGCTGATGCCAGGTCTTGCGCTTGGCGTGCCTGTGGTTGCCGCGCGGGCCGACAAATTCAGTGTCGAGGGGTGTGCCGCACTGGTTGCCGGTGCAGGGGTGCGCAACGTGTTCTTTCCACCCACCGCATTGCGGATGCTCAAGGCGGCAGATGCCTGCATTGACGGGCTGCGGTCAGTTGCCAGCGGCGGAGAGCCCTTGGGCGCCGAGATGCTCGCATGGGGCCGGGATGCGCTTGGCGTCACGATCAACGAATTTTACGGCCAAACCGAATGCAATATGGTGGCCAGTTCCTGCGGAGCGTTGTTTGCCCCCCAACCGGGGTGCATTGGCAAGGCCGCGCCGGGGTTCGACGTGTCGGTGATCAATGAGACGGGTCAAGAGGTAGACGGCGAAGGCGATATCGCTGTGCGCCGGGGGTGCGCTTCGATGCTGCTGGAATACTGGAACAACCCGGATGCCACGGCAGACAAGTTTCGCAGCGATTGGCTGGTGATGGGCGACAGGGGCGTGCGCGAAGGGGACTTTCTGCGCTTTGTCGGCCGCGATGATGATGTGATCACCTCGGGCGGCTACCGCATTGGCCCTGCCGAGATCGAAGACTGCCTGCTGACCCACCCCAGCGTGGCCACGGTGGGTGTCGTGGGCAAACCTGATCCGGTGCGGACCGAGATTGTCAAAGCCTATGTGGTCCGCAAGTCGGGAATGCACGTCGAAGCCAGAGATTTGCAGGAGTGGGTTAAGGAACGCCTTGCAAGTTATTCTTATCCAAGGGAAATCGAATTTGTAGATGCGCTGCCCATGACCGTCACCGGCAAGGTAATCCGCAAAGACCTGCGCGCGCGGGCTGCACATGAGGCACAGGCATGATGCGCGAAGCGGCCATATGCGCAACCCTCGCCGCCGCTCCGGTGGCGGCGCAGGAAACGGCGCAGAACGATGATTTGTTGCCACTGGATGTCTGTATCAACGGGCTTGTGGCCCGCTATGAAACCGATCTGACCCGCTTGCGCGAAACAGCTGCGCGCAAAGTCGACACTGCGCCCGCGTTTGACATAGGTTCGATGCGCGAGGTTGAAATTTGCGGCATCGACGGGATCGTGGGCTGCGACCGGTCTTCGGACAAGGTCCCTTGTTTCGAAGCTTTGGAAGCACAACAAGACGCCTTGCGCGCAAGGATTGTGGCGGCTTTGCCCGACCCTGCAACCGTTCCAGCCAACGACACGACATGGGCGGATGAACTGTACCTGACCCTTTGGCCACTGGCGCAGTCCGATGTGTCACCCGCTGAATGTGCCGGATATGACCCCGGCACGCTGGCATGGTGCGAGATGCGCGAAAGCAACCGGCTTTTGCAGGTTGCGGTTCTGTTGTGGCAGGCGGGTCGGTTTCTGGACGTGGCGGCGCTTGCGACCGAGGCGGGCTGGGCTGGTGAGGCGCTTCCGCGCCGCCCAAAGGCGCGACCGGAGGATTTTCAATGAACATGATCTCGCGAGTGCCCAACCATCGTTGCCCACAGTGCAAAGCTTTGCAGCCGCACAGCCGCGTTTCGGACCTGTATATCGCCCGCGCTGGCAACGATCCCGTGTCGTGGATGCAAGACGACCTTGTCGCTCCAATCCATGGGTCAGGCCAAGTTCCATCTGCTGCGCATTCATTTGTTTGTCGCGGCATTCGGGCCGTTTGCTGCGCCCTTCTTTGCAGACGGACCGTCGGGCTGGGTGCTGCAATCACGGTCGCCCTTGGTGATCGTGCTGGCGGGTGTGGAAGGCGTGGCCATATTCCTGCTCCGCGGCCTGTTGGCGGAACGCTTTGTGACACGGAAAGGGACCGAATGACACGGCACTGCGGCTTGACCGGGGCGGTTTCCGAACCTGATGAAATGTCCTTTAAGGGGAAATCGACATGAAACTGCAATCGCGGATCATCGCCTCGTCAGAGGAATTCAAGGCCAACACGGCGGCGCATCTGGAGGCGTTGCGCGTTGTCGAAGAGGCCGCTGCCTTGGCTGCCGAAGGCGGGGGCGCGCGGTCCCGCGACCGGCACCTGTCGCGGGGCAAGATGCTGCCGCGCGAACGGGTGGCTAACCTGCTGGACCCCGGTTCTCCTTTCTTGGAAGTCGGCGCCACTGCCGCGCACGGGATGTATGACGGGGCTGCGCCCTGTGCGGGTGTCATCGCGGGGGTTGGCGTGGTCAGTGGCCGTCAAGTCATGGTGATCTGCAACGACGCCACGGTGAAAGGTGGCACCTACTATCCTTTGACCGTTAAGAAACACCTGCGCGCGCAGGAAATCGCCGAGGAAAACCACCTGCCGTGCGTCTATCTGGTGGACAGCGGTGGGGCGAACCTGCCCAATCAGGACGAGGTGTTCCCTGACCGCGATCACTTTGGCCGCATCTTTTACAATCAGGCACGGATGAGCGCCAAGGGCATCGCGCAGGTCGCCGTCGTGATGGGGTCGTGTACCGCTGGCGGAGCCTATGTCCCCGCCATGTCGGACGTCACGATCATTGTGAAAGAACAAGGCACGATCTTTCTTGCAGGGCCGCCTCTGGTCAAGGCGGCAACCGGCGAAGTTGTCACCGCCGAAGACCTGGGCGGCGGTGATGTGCACACGCGCCTGTCCGGCGTGGCCGACTATCTGGCTGAGGATGACGCGCACGCATTGGCGCTGGCCCGGCGCGCGGTGTCGTCGCTGGGAAGTGCGGGCGGCGACCTTGCCTTGGGCGGCTCGGCCCCGGCATATGATCCCGACGAAATCCTTGGCGCTGTGCCCGCCAGCCTTTCTACGCCGTATGACATCCGCGAAGTGATCGCGCGGGTGGTGGACGATAGCTATTTCGACGAGTTCAAGGCGCGGTTTGGTGAAACACTGGTCTGCGGTTTTGCCCGCGTGCATGGCATGGACTGCGGGATCATCGCCAACAACGGCGTGCTGTTCAGCGAGGCCGCGCAAAAGGGCGCGCATTTCGTAGAACTGTGTTCGCAGCGCAAAATCCCGTTGGTGTTCTTGCAAAACATCACGGGTTTCATGGTGGGGCGCAAATACGAAAACGAAGGCATCGCGCGCCACGGGGCCAAGATGGTCACGGCGGTGGCCACAACCTCGGTCCCCAAGATCACGCTGTTGGTCGGCGGCTCATTCGGCGCGGGCAACTACGGGATGGCGGGCCGGGCCTACCAGCCTCGATTCTTGTGGACATGGCCCAATTCCCGCATCTCTGTGATGGGCGGGGCGCAGGCGGCGGGGGTTCTGGCCACGGTTAAGCGAGACGCAATTGAACGGCAGGGCGGCAGCTGGTCTTCCGAAGAAGAAGCCGCTTTCAAACAGCCCACTATCGACATGTTCGAGGAACAATCGCATCCGCTGTACGCAGCGGCGCGGCTTTGGGACGACGGCATCGTAGATCCGCGCAAAACACGCAAGGTACTGGGACTGTCCCTGCGTGCGTCGTTGAATGCCCCGATCGAGGAGACGCGCTTTGGCGTGTTCCGGATGTGATGGGGTGGCAGGCGTGTGCGATGTGGGGCTCTGCCCCAGGCCTTTGGCCTTCCCCGGAATATTTGGATCAAGAAGAAGCGCATGGGTTTGAGATATCATCTGATCCGCGCTGTTTTGATCTGTGGTCTGACCCTTGGCGGCTGGCTGGGGCTGGTGGCGGCGCAGGGCGGCCAGATTTTGGGGCGCATGCCCAGCGGGGAAGGTTGTCGCGTGACCTACGTGTATGATGGTGACACTGTGGCGCTGGATTGCGGTGGTACGCGCGAGGTGACGGCGCGGTTGGTCGGGTTTGACACGCCCGAAACCAAATCGCCGGGGTGCGAGGCCGAAGCGGAATTGGGTCAGCAGGCGACACAAAGGTTGCGGACGTTGGTCGCGTCCGGCGCCGTCGGCCTGAACCGGGAAGGCGTGGACAAATACCGCCGTCCATTGATGCGCTTGACGGTCGATGACCGTGACGTCGGCCCTGTGCTGATCGCCGAAGGGTTGGCCGAGCGTTATGCCGGCGGCAAGCGGATCAACTGGTGTGAAAGGTTGGCGCGATGAGCTGGAGTACCACCGATATTTTTGACCGGCTTCGCAGCCTGAAAATGCCGTCAATCGGGAAAGACGCGCCAATCTCGGTGTACCTGATCCAAAACAGTATCGACGCCGAAGACTACTTTTTCTTGTTTGACTTCGAAGAATTCGCCGAACGATCAAACGCGGGTCTTTTCGTAAGACCAACGCTGCATGTGTTTGCTGGACGTGACGATTTCAGCCGTTTGGGCTTTGCGCGCCAGTTTCGCGAAGTGTTCGCAACTGAGTTCGACAGAATGCGCGTGGACATGCGCACTAAAGGCAAGAGCGGCGGATGGCTGGACTGGAGTTTCGGAACCGCAATTGATCTGTTTGCGGGGCTGGTTGCGACGCTTGTTCTGGCCGTGGCTCTGCGCATCGGCAAAAGCATCTTTGGTAGCTTTTCTATGCCGTCTTTGCTGCGTGGAAAGTCTGCAGAGGCCAAGTTGAACGATCAAATTGAACAGACAAAATCAAAGGTTGAGGCTGCGCTGGGAGCAATCCAAGTCACGGTCCATCCCGAATTGTTGGCGCATGCGGAACGTGGCGGCGCTCGAATGAAACGCGGAGCCATGGACCATGATGCATGGCCATTGCCGGAATATGTCCGTGCACATCTCAATGATGGCGTCAGCGGATCTTGGTGGTAGGGGAAAACGGATGTTTGACACAATCCTGATTGCAAACCGGGGTGAAATTGCCTGCCGGGTGATCCGTTCGGCGCGGGCCATGGGGCTGCGCACGGTGGCGGTGCATTCCGATGTGGATGCGGGTGCACTTCATGTGGAAATGGCGGATGAGGCCGTTTGCATCGGCGGGGCGGCACCGGCGGAAAGCTATCTGAAAGGCGACCGCATCATCGAAGCGGCCCTGCAAACCGGGGCAGGGGCCATCCATCCCGGTTATGGGTTCCTGTCCGAAAACCCCGATTTTGTGGACGCGGTCGAAGCGGCGGGGCTGGTGTTTATTGGCCCGTCAGCGGATGCGATCCGCGCGATGGGGCTGAAAGATGCGGCCAAGGCCTTGATGGAGAAGGCAGGTGTTCCCGTGGTGCCGGGTTATCACGGGGCCGATCAGGACCCTGCACATCTGCAAGCAGAAGCGGGGCGCATTGGCTATCCCGTTCTGATCAAGGCCGTCGCAGGCGGCGGTGGCAAGGGGATGCGGCTGGTCGAACGGGACGAAGACTTTGTCGAAGGACTGGAACGTGCCAAGGCCGAGGCGCGGACCGCCTTTGGCAATGACGCGGTGCTGATCGAGAAATTTGTCACCAGCCCGCGCCACATCGAAGTGCAGGTCTTTGGCGATGGCACGCGCGCTGTGCACCTGTTTGAGCGTGACTGTTCCCTGCAACGCCGCCATCAGAAAGTTATTGAAGAAGCCCCGGCGCCGGGCATGACACCCGAGATGCGCGAAGCCATGGGCGCCGCTGCGGTGCGCGCCGCCGAGGCAATCGGCTACAAAGGCGCAGGCACGGTGGAATTCATCGTAGACGGCAGCAAGGGCCTGCGCCCTGACGGCTTTTGGTTCATGGAGATGAACACGCGCCTTCAGGTGGAGCACCCTGTGACCGAAGCGATCACCGGTGTCGATCTGGTGGAATGGCAGGTGCGCGTGGCTGGGGGCGAATCCTTGCCGGCGTCACAGGACGAGCTGACCATCACCGGCCATGCCTTCGAGGCGCGCCTGTATGCCGAAGACGTGCCTGCCGGGTTCCTGCCTGCGACGGGTACCCTTGCGCATCTGGTGTTCCCCGATCGCGTACGGGCCGACAGCGGTGTGCGCACCGGCGATGCGATTTCGCCTTTCTATGATCCAATGATCGCCAAGGTCATCGTGCACGGGCCCACGCGCGACGTTGCGCTGCGCCAACTTGCCCGCGGGCTGGAACAGACCGAAGTTGCAGGCACGGTGACCAACCTTGCCTTTCTGGGCGCCTTGGCACGGCACCAAGGCTTTGGCGCGGGCGAAGTGGATACCGGGCTGATCGCGCGGGATCTTGACGCGTTGGTGGCGCAGCCCGAGGCGTCGCCACAGTGTGTTGCACAGGCCGCCATGGCGGCTTTGGGACTGACCGAACAAGGTGGCTGGGACAGTGGGTTTACGCTCTGGCAGCCATTTCGCCGGCATGTCGCCCTGACACGTGCGGATGACGTGCTGGAGTGCGCGGTTCGGATGCGCGGTCCGGGTCAGATAGACATCGAAGTACCCGGCGCGACGGTTTTGGCGCAACGGCTTGGCGACGCTTGGCTGTTGGATGGCCAACCTGCCGCGCCGGTTCATGTGACATCGGACAGTGTTACGATCTTCACAGGGTATGGCCAACGGTTCGGGATTGTTGACCCTCTGGACAGGCAAGCCGAGGCAGGGGCAAGCGACGGATTGACCTTGGCGCCAATGCCGGGGCGCGTAGTCTCTGTGCACGTCAAAGCGGGGCAGTCCGTTCAAGCGGGGGACCGGCTGGCCGTTCTGGAGGCCATGAAAATGGAACATACTTTGACGGCGGCGGCTGATGGAACGGTCGACGAAGTTCTGGTCGAGGCGGGGGCTCAGGTAGAAGCGGGCGCGCCCTTGGTGAAACTGGTGCAGGACGACGCCTAGGCGGCGCTGCCCATGGGAGAGGAAATCGGATGATCAAACTGCATCACGTGCAATACGGACGCTCGTTTCGGGTGCTCTGGTTGATTGAAGAGATCGGCGTTGACGCCTTTGGCGGGCTGGAGGTGGTCAACTACCGGATTGGCACCAAAGGCATGCGCGAAGGCCGCCTGCCACAAGTGTCACCTGCGATGCGCATTCCCGCGATTGAAGTGGACGGTTTGGAGATGGCCGAATCTGGCGCGATTGTCGAACATCTGACGGAACGGTACGCGCCAGAGCTGGGGCGTGCGCCGGACCATGCCGAACGATCGGATTACCTGCAATGGATTCACTATTCGGAAACGCAGGCAAGCCTGATTGAAACGCTGAACCTGATGCATCTGTTCCTGCGCCCGCCCGCAAAACCGGACCCGGTTCTGTGCAAATTGATGGCGGCGCGCTTGAAAGGCACGTTGGCCGGAATGGAAGCGCGGCTGGACGGTGATTACCTGTTGCCGGGCGGTTTCAGTGCGGCGGACATCATGATGGGCTTTAATCTGTTTGCGGCCCCTTATTACGTGCACCTTGAACCCTTCCCCAAGCTCGTGGCGTACAAAGCCCGGCTTGAGGCACGCCCGGCCTTTCAGCGGTGTGTGGACCGCGAAGGGCCACAAACGTTTTACGACAAGGACTTTTACCCGGTACCCGAGGTGTGAGCGGACAGGTCGGATGCCTCCGGCGGGAGTATTTTTGTCAGGAAGAAGCAGGAGGAAGGCATGGCGGAGTTTGTCGAGATTTTCGAGGTTGGGCCACGCGACGGGCTGCAGAACGAGGCGCGGCAGATCGCGACAGCCGACAAGGTGGCGTTGGTTGACTGCCTGAGCGGTGCCGGATTTCGCCGGATTGAATGTGCGTCCTTTGTCAGCCCTAAATGGGTGCCGCAAATGGCGGACAGTGGCGAGATTCTGGCCGGGATCACTCGGGTCGATGGTGTGTCCTATGCGGCTTTGACACCCAACCTGAAGGGGCTGGAGCGCGCCATTGCCGCGCGCGCCGACGAGGTGGCAATCTTTGGATCTGCGTCCGAGGGGTTTTCCAAGGCAAATATCAACGCGAGTGTTGCCGAGAGCCTGGATCGGTTTGCACCCGTCGCGCAAGCAGCGCGCGAGGCAGGATTGCCGGTGCGGGGGTATGTGTCTTGCGTGGTTGAATGTCCGTACGACGGCCCCGTGGCACCTGAAAACGTCGCGCGGGTTGTGGCGGCGTTGCGCGACATGGGGTGTTACGAGGTGTCGCTGGGCGACACAATTGGCCGCGCACGGCCCGAAGACGTGGATGCCATGTTGGCGCGTGTACTGGATGAGATGGCTTCGACAAAACTTGCAGGGCATTTTCATGACACGGCAGGGCGTGCTCTGGAAAACGTCGGTGTGGCGTTAGAGCGGGGTTTACGGGTGTTTGACGCAGCCGTTGGCGGGTTGGGGGGATGCCCCTATGCGCCGGGTGCTGCGGGCAATGTCGCCACAGAGGCGGTGCATGATTTTCTTTTGGATCAAGGTTTTGACACAGGATTGGACCGGGCGGTGCTGGCGCAGGCGGGCACAATGGCACGGGCGATGCAAGGGGCATGATGGGACAGGTTATCGAAGTAGAGCGCGACGCACGCGGTGTCGCAACGATTTGGCTGGCACGCGAAGACAAGCACAACGCACTGTCGGGGCAGATGTTAACTGAACTTGAAATTGCGGCCAAAGATTTGGCGGCGGATGATACGGTGCGTGTTGTGGTGCTGGCTGCGCGTGGCAAAACGTTTTGTGCCGGAGGCGATCTGGCGTGGATGCGTGAGCAGTTTCAGATGGATGCCGCCACGCGGCGTGGTGAATCAGCGCGTATCGCGACGGCTCTGTCCGCATTGTACGCGCTGCCGCAGCCGTTGATTGGCCGGGTTCACAGCAATGCCTTTGGCGGTGGGGTGGGGCTGGCCTGTGTGTGCGATGTGACCATCGGGGTGATTGGGGCCAAGATGGGCCTGACCGAAGTGAAACTGGGGGTGATCCCAGCCAATATCGGTCCTTACGTGGTGGCGCGGATGGGGCCGGTCCGGGCGGCGGAAGTCTTTATGAACGCGCGGATATTTGACGCGGATGAAGCGGTTCGCCTGAACATCCTGACGCGTGCTGTTTCGGCAGATCAGTTGGACGCGGCGGTCGAGGCCGAAGTGACGCCTTACCTGTCATGCGCGCCCGGTGCGGTACGTGAAGGCAAACAGTTGCTGCGCGATCTGTCAGGTGGTGTGCCGCAAACGCAGGTGGATCTTGCCATTGATGCCCTTGCCGCACGGTGGGACACCGAAGAAGCACAACAAGGCATCGCCGCGTTTTTCGACAAACGGCCTGCGCCTTGGCACAGCAGCAATAACTGACCGGCGCGCACGCCGGTCAGCCTGATGTGTCTCAGAAAACAAAGTCGCTGATGTCGAGGTTGGCAAAGGACAGTCCATTGACGATGACCGACCCTGACCCGCCCAGTTGTTCCAGATCAATCAGCACAGATGAGGCGCTGGCTATGGTGACCGCTGGTTCGACTATGCTGCCATAGTCTGCCGCCGTCAGGCCGAAATGCGAGATGTCCAGCACATCGAAACCATTCTGGAAATCGGTGACGATATCGTGGCCATTGTTGGGGTTGAAGACGAAGACATCGTTGTTCTGCCCGCCGGTCAGCGTGTCGTTGCCCTGACCACCTGAAATGGTGTCGTTGTGTTTGCCCCCGTCTACGACGTCATCGCCTTTGCCGCCGAAAAGTACGTCAAAGAACGCGCCCCCCTGAATGACATCGTCGCCCAATTGGCCCAGCACTGTGTCGTTGCCGTTTTGCGCGTTCACAGTGTCATCGCCATGTCCGGCGCGCACATAGTCGTTGCCTGTGCCGGTCTCAATGGTTTCATCATTGTCGCCACCGGTGATTGTGTCACGCCCACTGCCCGTTGTCAGTGAGCCTGATACAAAACCGTCGCGCGTTGAGACGAAAGCATTGTCACCGTCACCCAGATTCACATCACCCAAGATGCTGCCGCCATTCAACACGCTGTCGGCGCTCATCCCGGTATCGATGTCGCCGCGGATCAGGCCGGTGTTCGTGATAGAGGCGGGCCCGGTCCCGACTTCGATTGCACGATCAATGCCGAGAATGCTGCCGGTGTTATGGATCGAGGTAAACGTCCCCGAAGATTCAATCGCCGCTTGGCCCGAATAGAGATTGCTGGACAGGGCCTGAATGGTGCCGGAATTGCTAAGCACGAGATCGTTCAGATTGCTGCCACTGATGTCGTCATATTTTGAGATCACCAGCGCACCTGGCGCGGTCATGTATCCTGCGTTGTTTATGACGCCCGTATTCATCTGGAAAAATGAACCGACCGTATACATCCCTGTCGGGCCGATATTCATCGTAAAGGTTTCAGAGTAGGCATCAAACCCACCCAGGACTTCGCCGTTGATATGGTAGGTTATCCCAGTAGTGAAAGGCGAGAACGCGTTGTAAAAGTTCCCGTAGGTGGGATTTGTGTTTGCGATCAGAACCGCCTGGGACGATACGTAGATCGTATCGCCAGTGTTGGCAGTCGAGTCAAACCCGGTCGAGCCGGTTTGAAATGTCACATCTGTGTAGGCGATAATGGTCATAGCGCATTGCTCCGGAAATGATGGAAAGTAGAAACGCGCCTTGACGCAAAAAAATTTGAACGATCAAGGAATTAAACATTTAAGGCGCACGTTTAGCCTAGGGTGTCGCCCCGCCAATAGCAAAGACGGGCTGTTCTCTGACACAAACTACCTTCATTCACGCAATCGCACATTGTTTGCGCGGCAAAATCGGGTGGCTATCAGTCTCTTCGATGGAAAGGAACCTGCGCACGGGGCCGAAAATTGTCCAAGATTGCATGAACCTGCGGGAATCACAGCGGATCGTCGCCCACGCTGTTTGCGCTCATTTTACGGCCACTTTGCACCCCTTTCCGCGACGTTTGCGCGCGTCCTTTGCCCCTTGGCTTGGTGACATCCGACTGTACGCAAAGAAAAAATTCAAAATCCGGTGAAAAACCTTCACGTTTTCAGCCGATTGAATATGTCAGTCGCCCGTTGACCCTGCCGGACCGGGGGGATAAGTGGTCGGGTAACGACTGCGCGGGTATTCCGCGCGCCGATCAAAGATCATACAGATCAAAGGGAGCCTCCTTCGTGGAAGAGATGCTGCGGGAATACCTTCCCATCCTCGTTTTTCTGGCCATTGCCATTGCGCTTGGTATTGTGCTGATCCTTGCCGCCGTCGTACTGGCGGTGCGCAACCCTGACCCCGAAAAAGTGTCGGCCTACGAATGCGGGTTTAACGCGTTTGACGATGCTCGGATGAAGTTCGACGTGCGGTTCTACCTCGTGGCGATCTTGTTCATCATTTTCGATCTCGAAATCGCCTTTTTGTTCCCGTGGGCCGTTGCCTTCAAGGACATTTCAATGGTCGGTTTCTGGTCAATGATGGTATTCCTTGGGGTTCTGACAGCCGGCTTTGCCTATGAATGGAAGAAAGGGGCGCTGGAATGGGAGTGATGACCGATACTGCGTCTGGCATCGGTGCCGTTGGGGCCGACAAGGAACATGGCGTTCAGGCGATCAACACCGCTTTGCAGGACAAAGGGTTTCTACTGACCTCGACCGAAGACATCATCAACTGGGCGCGCACCGGGTCGCTGCACTGGATGACATTTGGTCTGGCCTGCTGTGCGGTGGAAATGATGCACACCGCGATGCCACGCTATGACATGGAACGGTTTGGCACCGCGCCGCGCGCATCCCCGCGCCAGTCGGACCTGATGATTGTCGCGGGCACACTGACCAACAAGATGGCCCCGGCGCTGCGCAAGGTTTACGACCAGATGCCGGAACCGCGTTATGTGATCTCGATGGGGTCCTGTGCGAACGGTGGTGGCTATTATCACTATTCCTATAGCGTTGTGCGCGGCTGTGACCGCGTGGTGCCCGTGGATGTCTATGTGCCCGGCTGCCCGCCGACGGCCGAGGCGCTGCTGTACGGCATCATGGCGCTGCAAAAGAAAATCCGCCGCACCGGCACGCTGGTACGTTAAGGGGGCAGGGATGACTGACGCACTACAAGAGCTTGGCACCCACATCGAATTGAAGCGCCCCGATTGCGTGATCGACTGGACCGTCGCACATGATGAATTGACGGTGAATGTGGCTTTGGCCAACATCGTGGGCTTTATCGAATATCTGAAAACCGATCCGACATGCCGGTTCTCGACGCTGGTGGACATCACCGCCGTTGACTACCCCGAAAGGGCCAAGCGGTTTGATGTGATTTATCACTTCCTGTCGATGTACCAGAACCAGCGCATTCGCCTGCGCGTTTCCGTGCGCGAAGACGACATGGTTCCGTCGATCACGCCTGTACATCCAGCGGCCAACTGGTTTGAACGCGAAGTGTTCGACATGTTCGGCATCCTGTTTTCAGGCCACCCGGACCTGCGGCGCATCCTGACGGACTATGGGTTCCGCGGCTATCCGCTGCGCAAGGATTTCCCGACGACCGGCTACACCGAAGTGCGTTACGACGAAGAGCTCAAGCGCGTGGTCTATGAGCCGGTGAAGCTGGTTCAGGAATACCGACAGTTCGATTTCATGTCCCCATGGGAAGGCGCGCAATACGTGCTGCCCGGAGATGAGAAGCAAGAGGCGAAAGGCTGAGGCTGACACAATCTTTTTCCAAGAATTGTTCTGCGCTCACCCGGCTTTAAGGAGGCCAATCACATGGACGGCTCCAAAGGTTTCGAAGACGCTCTGACGGGCGAACAGAAGATCCGTAATTTCAACATCAACTTCGGGCCTCAGCACCCGGCGGCACACGGGGTGTTGCGTCTGGTGCTGGAGTTGGACGGCGAGATCGTTGAACGCTGCGACCCGCACATCGGCCTGCTGCACCGGGGTACGGAAAAGCTCATGGAGAGCCGGACCTACCTGCAGAACCTGCCGTATTTCGACCGACTGGATTACGTGGCGCCGATGAATCAGGAACATGCCTGGTGTCTGGCCATCGAAAAGCTGTGCGGCATCGAAGTGCCGCGCCGTGGATCGCTGATCCGTGTGCTGTATTCGGAAATCGGCCGCATCCTCAACCACCTGCTGAACGTCACCACGCAGGCCATGGACGTGGGCGCGTTGACGCCGCCGCTCTGGGGCTTTGAGGAACGCGAAAAGCTGATGGTGTTCTACGAGCGCGCCTGTGGCGCCCGTCTGCACGCTGCCTATTTCCGCCCCGGTGGGGTCCATCAAGATCTGCCGCCTGCGTTGATCGACGACATTGAAACATGGGCGCATGAATTCCCTGCGGTTCTGGAAGATATCGACGGGCTTCTGACCGAAAACCGTATCTTTAAGCAGCGTAACGCCGACATCGGTGTGGTCACTGAACAAGACATCAACGACTGGGGTTTCTCGGGCGTGATGGTCCGTGGTTCGGGGCTTGCGTGGGATTTGCGTCGTGCCCAGCCCTATGAATGCTACGATGAATTCGATTTCCAGATCCCTGTGGGCAAGAACGGCGACTGCTATGACCGTTACCTGTGCCGTATGCAGGAAATGCGCGAAAGCCTGAAGATCATCCATCAAGCCATCGAGAAACTGCGTGCCCCCGAAGGTCAAACCGATGTTCTGGCCCGTGGCAAGGTCACCCCGCCCAAGCGGTCGGACATGAAGACCTCGATGGAAGCATTGATCCACCACTTCAAGCTTTACACCGAAGGCTTCAAAGTGCCAGAGGGCGAAATCTACGCCGCCGTTGAGGCGCCAAAAGGCGAATTTGGTGTGTTCCTTGTGTCGGATGGCAGCAACAAACCGTACCGCTCGAAAATTCGGGCGCCGGGTTTCCTGCACCTTCAGGCGATGGACTATATTGCGACGGGCCACCAGTTGGCAGACGTGGCGGCGATCATCGGAACGATGGACGTGGTGTTTGGTGAGATCGACCGCTAGGGCGGTTGATCAGTGGTTTCCAGGGAGAGGGCTTGAGATGAAGAAGACCGTTTTTGCATTGGCCGTCGTGCCGCTCTTGGCAGCGTGTTTGCCGCCGCAGGGTGTCACCCAAGAAGATCTGGCAGCATTTGACGCGGCGGTTGCCTCTGTTGGGTGCAAGCTTGAAACCGATGCCCAGTACCTGCCGGTTGAACTGCAAACCGGAATCCCGCGTGAAAAGCTTTTGGAAATCGCCCAGTACAAGATCAACATCGAAGAAGCTGCAACGCTGGAAAGCGGCGGGCTTCGTCTGATGACCGGAACCTGCGCCCCGGCGACTGCCGCCGCCGAAGCCTGAGACAAGATATACGGTGGCGCCGGGCTGGCGCCGCGCCCAATTGGAGAAGTGCCCGATGCTGCGCCGTCTGCACCACGAACAACCCGAAGCGTTCGCCTTTACCCCTGACAATCAGTCATGGGCCGAGGCGCAGATCACCAAATATCCCGAAGGCCGTCAGGCCAGTGCGGTGATCCCGTTGCTGTGGCGTGCGCAGGAACAAGAAGGGTGGCTGTCCCGTCCGGCGATGGAAGCGGTCGCGGATATGCTGGGCATGGCCTACATCCGGGTGCTGGAAGTGGCGTCGTTCTACTTTATGTTCCAGATGCAACCTGTTGGTTCTGTTGCACATATCCAGATTTGTGGCACGACGTCCTGCATGATCTGTGGCGCCGAGGATCTGATTGCCGTGTGCCGCGACAAGATCGCCGACAAGCCGCATGCATTGTCGGCAGATGGCAAATTTTCGTGGGAAGAGGTCGAATGCCTTGGCGCGTGCACAAACGCGCCCATGGCGCAGATCGGCAAGGACTATTACGAAGATCTGACCGCTGACAAACTGCGCGATCTTCTGGATGCGCTTGGGCGCGGCGAGGTTCCGCAAGTCGGACCGCAGAACGGTCGTTTTTCGTCTGAACCCAAAAGCGGCATCACGTCATTGACCGAATACGTTAACGCATCGGTAAAGTTGAACGCCAGCGCACAGTTGGCGTCAGATATTGGTGACACGGTCAAACGGATTGATGGCACCGAAGTGCCGCTGACGGCTCCGTGGGGGGATGCGACCAAGGGCGGATCTGTGGGGGATGGTGCGCCCAAAGCGCCGAAACCCGCCGCGCGCCCTAAGCCTGCGAACGCAGCAAAAAAGAGCAATGCGGACGCAAAACCGGCGGCCAAAGCCAAACCTGCGGCGCAAAAAGCGCCAACCGATACCAAAGTAGGCAAAGCCGATCCGACACCTGTCGCGCAAGGCGCGGGTAAACGTCCCAAGGCGTTGACGGCAGCACGCGATGGAAATCCGGATGATCTTAAGAAAATCAAAGGGATAGGCCCTAAACTCGAGAAGCTTTGCAACAGCTTGGGCTTCTATCATTTTGATCAGATTGCCGCTTGGAGCGCTGACGAAGTGGCTTGGGTTGACCAAAATCTTGAGGGTTTCAAGGGGCGCGTTACCCGCGACACGTGGGTCGAACAGGCAAAAAGTGCTGGCGTCAGGGGAAGAAACCGAGTTTTCTAACCGTGTCAAAAAAGGCGGAGTTTACGATAAGTAAGCCCGTGAATGCGGATAGGGAGTGAAACTTATGAGTTCTGATAACTCGGATGCACGATGAAATGCTGGCTGGCAGCGGCCGTGATCGGGATAATCGTATTTCTGATTGCGACGACGCTCGGCCACAAAGGATTGGGGACTGGATTGTTCCTTGGCGCTTTGGCGTTCGTTTTGCTGGGGCTGTTGTTCAACTGGCTGTATTGCGGAACGTCTGACGCTGACGATGACGCGTCAGTGCGCGCGCTTCTGGCAGTGCCGTTGGTGGCGCAGTTGCAGCTGGAGCGGCTGCGGCGGGTGCCGCAGCGGCGACAACGAAGTCAGCGGCAGGCTCGGCCGCGTCCGCAACCGCCAATGCGGCTGGTAAAGCCAAGGATGCAGCCGTTGACGCTGCAAGTTCGGCAAAAGACGCAGCGGTGTGACGTGGCCGGTGCGGCCAAGGACGCGGCGTCGGGTGCAGCAGATGCTGCGACTGATATCGCCTCGGATGCCAAAGACGCAGCCGGTGATGCCGTAGGCGCAGCCCAAGGATGCAGCAACAGGTGCAGCGGACGCTGCAGCTGATGTGGCCGCTGATGCCAAGGGGCGCAGCAAGTGATGCCGCCGATACCGCAAAGGCCACCGCTGGCGACGCTGCGGCCGCTGCATCAAAGGCAGCTGCTGAGGCGAAAGAAGCGGTCATTCAACCTAGCACAGCGCTTTCCGGTGAAGCCGAACTGGCGGAACGCAAGGGCTCGTGGAAGTATGACGGCGGAACGACAGCAGCTGGAGCTGCGACCGGCGGTGCCGCTGCTGCGGTGGCTTCAACTTCAACGGCTGCGGCGCCCTCGTCGGGCAGTGGCGACGTTGATTACGACGGCGACGGCGTCATCGAAGGCACCGAAGAAGGCACGCGCCCGGACGCGCTGGATGGTCCGCGTGACGGCAAGGCCGACAACCTCAAAGAAATCAAAGGTATCGGGCCGAAGCTAGAAAAGCTGTGCAACAGCCTTGGCTTCTATCACTTCGATCAGATCGCCAACTGGAGCGCTGACGAAGTTGCTTGGTCAATGCCAATCTGTCTGGTTTCAAAGGCCGGGTTACTCGGGGACAACTGGGTGGAACAGGCCAAAGTTCTGGCCGCGGGCGGAGAGACTGAATTCTCCAAGCGCGTGGACGACGGCAAAGTCTACTAAGACTGATGCCTGATATCGGCTCTGGGGCGGCAACGACCGTGCCAGAGCCACTTAACCGGCTCTGATGGGAGGGGCGGCGCCTTATTGGACCGGGCAGAGGCTCGGGACGACAAGTGACTGGAGCGACATGATGAGCGTATCGAACCAAACCTTCCCCATGGTGCCGAGCTTCGGCGAGATTTTCAGCTTTTGGGCCAAGCAGACCCAACAAGCTTTGGAACTGCATTGCAAAACGGTTCAGATGGCAACAATCCCGATTGAAAGCGCGCAGGCTCTTGGCCGCGAACTGGCTTTTGCACCTTATAAATTCCTGACAGTTGGCGCGCCCAACGCAGCACCGCTCAAGGCGACCGTTCAACCCGAACCGGCGGCTGTGGTTCAACCTGTTGCCGAGGTTGTCGCACTTGCGCAGCCAGTCGCGCCCGTTGAGGACAGCGTTGCCATTGGCGAGGACAAGCCGGCAATTTTGGAAACGGTGGCGGACGACTTGACCACGATCAAGGGCATCGGTCCGAAGTTGGCGCAGCAATTGACCGACCTTGGGTTTGAAACCTATGCGCAAGTTGCGGCGCTGGAAAGCGCCGACTTGGACAAGATCGAAGCGGCTATTCCCGGCTTTCGCGCCCGCGCAGGCAAAGGCGGTTGGCTGAAACAAGCCAAGGCTCTGGCCTCGGGCGGCAAGTCGGGGTAAGGGACGCAAGACATGGATCTGAAGGCACGCATAGAACAGCAGGGGCGGCGCATTGGGCTGCTGGTGGCTGGCGTGGGTGTCTATTGGATTATCGTAATTGCGCTTGGCTCTGCGCTGGACTGGAGTCAGCGCACACGCGCACTGTTTGACCTGATCGCCCTCGCAGGTTTCGTGATGGCGATCTGGATGATTTACGGGCTCTGGCGGTTGCGCCAGCAGATGAAGGACGAAGGCTAGCTATGCTGCAGGATCAGGATCGGATCTTTACCAACCTTTACGGGATGCATGACCGGACACTGGCAGGCGCCAAAAAGCGCGGTCACTGGGATGGCACGGCCAAGATCATCCAGAACGGACGTGACTGGATCATCGACCAGATGAAGGCTTCGGGCCTGCGCGGTCGTGGCGGCGCGGGTTTCCCGACCGGACTGAAATGGTCGTTCATGCCCAAGGAAAGCGATGGGCGTCCGTCGTATCTGGTGGTCAACGCCGACGAATCCGAACCGGGCACCTGCAAAGACCGCGAAATCATGCGCCACGATCCGCATACGCTGGTCGAAGGCTGCTTGATTGCCAGCTTCGCGATGCAGGCGCACGCGTGTTACATCTATATTCGCGGTGAATACATCCGTGAACGCGAGGCGCTGCAAGCGGCGATTGACGAAGCCTATGACGCCGGCCTGCTGGGCAAGAACGCGGCGGGCAGCGGCTGGGACTTTGACCTGTATCTGCATCACGGTGCAGGTGCGTATATCTGCGGTGAAGAAACCGCATTGTTGGAAAGCCTTGAGGGCAAGAAGGGGATGCCGCGGATGAAGCCGCCGTTCCCGGCTGGGTCCGGCTTGTATGGCTGCCCGACCACTGTGAACAACGTGGAATCCATTGCCGTTGTGCCGACCATCCTGCGCCGTGGTCCTGAATGGTTTGCGGGTTTTGGCCGTCAAAACAACGCGGGCACGAAACTGTTTGGCATTTCCGGCCACGTGAACAACCCCTGTGTTGTCGAAGAAGAAATGAGCATTTCGTTCGAAGAGCTGATCGAAAAGCATTGCGGCGGCATCCGTGGCGGCTGGGATAATCTGTTGGCTGTGATCCCCGGCGGGTCGTCGGTTCCCTGTGTGCGCGGCGAAAAGATGAAAGACGCGATTATGGACTTCGACTACCTGCGCGGTGAGCTGGGGTCTGGCCTTGGCACGGCGGCGGTGATCGTGATGGACAAGCAGACCGATATCGTCAAAGCGATCTGGCGTCTGTCTAAGTTCTACAAACACGAAAGCTGTGGCCAGTGCACCCCGTGCCGCGAAGGCACCGGCTGGATGATGCGTGTGATGGATCGTCTGGTCAAAGGCGAAGCCGAGATCGAAGAGATCGACATGCTGTGGGATGTGACCAAGCAGGTCGAAGGCCACACAATTTGCGCCCTTGGCGACGCGGCGGCATGGCCAATTCAAGGCTTGATCCGCAACTTCCGCGAAGAGATCGAAGACCGGATCAAGGCCACAAAGGCCGGACGGTCCAGCGCCATAGCGGCAGAGTAAGCCTTGAAGTTTGTCAAAGGTATTTGGGTTCGCTTTTTGAGCCTCGTGGCGGCAGCATTGACTGCCGCCTTTTGCTTTGTGCCTGCGTGGGTGACGCATCTGGCGATTGATGCGGGGCTGGTGCCGGTTTGGTTTTATGTTTTTGCCGGTGGGCTGGCCTTGGTCGGGGCAGGGGTCGTTTTGGCGTTTCTGGAAAAGGCGTGGCACGGCAAGCCGCCTTTGGGATAATGGACTGTCCTGATTGCAAATCGCCGGGCTTTGATCCGAAGCGGCCTTGCTCTGGATGCGGCTATCGGCAAGGCTGGACCCAGATAGATGGGCCACATGACGAACACTGGTCGCATTTGATGTGGTTTCTGGGATTTCGACACAGAGGGCTCTTTTCCTCGCGGTTCGCGATGAACAAGTTTTGGAAAAGGAACGATTGATGACCAAAATGCATTTGGCCGAATTGAACGTTGGGCGCTTGCTGGCGCCGACGGATGACCCGAAGGTCAAGGAATTCATGGACAACCTTGATCGTATCAACGGTCTGGGCAAACGGATGCCGGGGTTTGTCTGGATGATGGAAGGTTCGGGCGAACCCGGCACCGGGAACACCGACAACGCCATTGGTGATGATCCACAGTTCGTGGCCAACCTGACGGTTTGGCAGGATGTTGCCAGCCTTGAACGATTTGTCTGGGGCACAATTCACAAACAGTTCTATGAGCGGCGCCAGGAATGGTTTGAAGTGCTGGGTGATCAGCATTTTGTCATGTGGTGGGTGCCTGAGGGGCATCGCCCCACGCTTGGCGAAGCGCTGGAACGGCTGGAACAAAAACGCCGCGACGGTGACAGCGATGCGGCCTTTGGCTGGGCCTATCTGCAAGACGCCGGGCTTTGGCGAAACAGCCGATGCGGCTAGGCGCGAAAGGGCACCAGAAATGACCAGCGAAAAACCCGCGCGCAAGGGCGTGGACTTGCGTCAATTCAAACAAGACGGAACTGATGTAGCGGCGCGCATCCGGGCGGATTATGGCTATGACGGGCCTTTGCTGGATCTGTTTGCCGGGGCGTCGGGCCGGATTGTCAATAAATGGCACCATTTCATCCCGCTGTACGACCGGTATTTCGGACGTTTTGTCGGGCGGCCTGTACGGATGCTTGAAATCGGTGTGCGCCATGGTGGATCGCTTGAGATGTGGCGCGCCTATCTGGGGGATCAGGCCGTGCTGTTTGGCATTGATATCGACGAACGCTGTCAGCAATGCGATGGCGAGGCCGGTCAGGTGCGGATCGGGTCGCAGGATGATCCGGAATTCTTGCGTGCGGTGGTGGATGAAATGGGCGGCGTTGACATCGTGCTGGACGATGGAAGCCATCAGATGGCGCATATTCGCGCCAGTCTAGAGGTGCTGTTTCCATTGCTGTCCGATGGCGGGGTGTATGCGGTCGAAGATCTGGCCACAGCTTATCTGCCCGAATACGCAGGGGGGCGCCGGGCCGAGGGAAATTTCTTTCGCTACGTGCGGGCGCTGACCGATGACATGCACCATTGGTATCATCGGGGGCAGGTGGCCCATCCGGGAATTGGTGATTGCCTGTCAGGAATTCACACCCACGATGGATTCGCCGCGCTGGAAAAGGCGCGCGTTCCACGTCCGGGGTTTTCACAGATTGGCACAAAGACGCTTGGCAAAGGGCAGGGCCGGTCGGGTTCTTGACCACAGCAGCACGTAAGGCGATGCTAGGCCAAAGCCGCAAGCGCGGCTATTGAAGTATTTTGCGAGGGAACGCGCTGATGATCCGGATTTTATGTATTGTGGCCTTGGGCCTTTCGGTTGCGGGTTGCGACCGGATTGGATTCAAAAAAAAGGGGCCGTTGTTTGATGGCCAAACCTTCCGCACGTCGGCCAAATCGGCCGAGCGGCGCGACAGGCAAAGCTTTGTATCGACAGCGCGGCCCGTATCGCAATCGTTCGATGGAGCAATCGAGGCTGCGACCCACCGGGGCGTCAAGCACTGTATCGAATACTTTGGAACGTCGGATATCGAGTGGACGGTTGGCCCTGATACCCCGCGCGAGGCGCTACAGATCGAAGGCGATACGCTGACCTTTATTGGGACGTGCCGCGATCAAGGTTGAGGCGGGTAACAAAAAATTCCCATATTCCAAAGGCTTGGTCATCTGATATTGAATGTCAGACGGCCTCAGACCCATGTTTGAGCCAATGAAACCAAAATGGAGGTGCTGAGATGCGCCTGATTCCCATGGCATTGATTGTTACAGTTGCGGCGGGGGCGGCTCTGGCCAAACCACCGCTGCGTGATGTGGCCGAAATTGACAATGGCCTAATGGCAATTGCGATCGCCGATGAAATTCGAAAAAGCTGCGATGGTATTTCGGCCCGCATGTTCCGGGCGATGAGCACAATCAACGCCCTGAAGAACCGAGCCGAAGCGCTGGGTTACACCGATGCAGAGATCGATGACTACGTGACCTCCAAATCCGAAAAGGCCCGGATGCGTGACAAGGCGTCATCCTACCTGACGTCCAAGGGCGTTTCGGCGTCCAATTCCGCGCAACTGTGTGCGTTTGGCAAAGCCGAGATCGCGCGCGGCAGCGCTATTGGAGTCTTGCTGCGTTAAGATTCCCGAATCTCTTGAAGGCCCGGTGCGGTGTTTTGCGTCGCATCGGGCCTTTGCACGCCGAAAATCGGCAATTTCAGTCAATACATTCAAAGGCATGCATTTAACTGGGCGGCCCGCGTCGTTTTTTCCACGTGGAAATGCAACTAATCGACCTTAGCATCTGGTATCGCGCGGCAATGCGGGCTAGAACGCGCTCGACTGCGGCCCGTCTGCTGCATTGCGGCGGACAATGGCTGTGCAAGCCTAGGCAACTGAAGGGCCAAAGCATGTCCGATTTGCGCAAGATCATCATCGACGACAACGAGATCGAGGTGGATGGGGCTATGACCCTTATCCAAGCCTGCGAACAGGCCGGGATCGAGGTGCCGCGTTTTTGCTATCACGAACGCCTGTCCATTGCTGGCAACTGCCGAATGTGTCTGGTCGAGGTTGTCGGCGGCCCGCCGAAACCTGCCGCCTCCTGCGCGATGCAGGTCCGCGATTTGCGTCCGGGGCCTGAAGGCCAGCCGCCGGTGGTGAAAACCAATTCGCCTATGGTCAAAAAGGCCCGCGAAGGGGTGATGGAATTCCTGCTGATCAACCACCCGCTGGATTGCCCGATCTGCGATCAGGGCGGTGAATGCGATCTACAGGATCAGGCCATGGCCTATGGCGTCGATTTTTCGCGCTTTACCGAAGCCAAGCGCGCGGTCGATGATCTGGATCTTGGCCCGCTTGTTGAAACCCACATGACGCGCTGCATTTCCTGCACCCGTTGCGTGCGCTTCACGACCGAGGTTGCGGGCATTACCCAGATGGGCCAGACCGGCCGCGGCGAAGATTCCGAGATCACCAGCTATCTGAACCAGACACTCGATTCGAACATGCAGGGCAACATCATTGACCTGTGTCCGGTTGGCGCACTGGTGTCCAAACCCTACGCCTTTACTGCGCGTCCGTGGGAACTGACCAAAACTGAATCCATCGACGTGATGGATGCGCTTGGCAGCAACATCCGCGTGGACACCAAAGGCCGCGAAGTGATGCGGTTCCTGCCGCGCAACCATGACGGCGTGAACGAGGAATGGATTTCCGACAAGTCGCGCTTTGTCTGGGACGGCCTGCGCCGCCAGCGGCTCGATCGCCCCTACGTACGTGAAAACGGCAAACTCCGCGCGGCGTCTTGGGACGAAGCGATGACCAAGGCGTCGGATGCGATCAAGGGCGCCAAGGCATTGGCCGGGATCGTCGGTGATCTTGCGCCGGTCGAGGCGGCGTTCAGCCTCAAACAGATGATCGAAGGGCAGGGCGGTGTTGTCGAATGCCGCACCGATGGCGCCAAACTGCCAGCGGGCAACCGTTCGGGTTATGTTGGCAACGTGGCTGTCGAAGATATCGACGGCGCCAAAGAAATCATCCTGATTGGCACCAACCCGCGTGAAGAAGCTCCGGTGCTGAATGCCCGCATCCGCCGCGCATGGTCGGCTGGTGCTTCAGTGAAACGGGTGGGTCCGGTCGTTGACCTGACCTATGACGTCGAAGAGTGCGGTTTGGGCCGTGCAGCTTTGTCCAAGCTAAAAGCAAGCGACGAGGCCATTGTGATCATTGGCCAAGGTGCGCTTACCGAAGCGGATGGTGCCGCGGTGCTGGGTGCGGCGATGGCCCTGACTGGCCGGGTTCTGGTGCTGCATACAGCCGCCGGCCGCGTTGGCGCGCTGGATGTGGGGGCAACCAATGACAAGGGGATGGAGGCCGTGCAGGGCGCGGATGTCATCTATAACCTTGGCGCGGATGAAGTCGAAATCGGCGAAGGTGCCTTTGTGATCTATCAGGGATCGCACGGTGACCGTGGCGCGCATCGCGCCGACGTGATCCTTCCGGGCGCTGCATATACCGAAGAAAACGGCCTGTTCGTCAACACCGAAGGCCGCCCCCAACTGGCAATGCGCGCGGGCTTTGCCCCTGGCGAGGCCAAGGAAAACTGGGCGATCTTCCGGGCGCTGTCCGCTGAGCTGGGTGCAACCCTGCCGTGGAATTCGCTGGCGCAGTTGCGTCAGGCGCTGGTTGCCGAGGTGCCGCATCTGGCGCAAATCGACGAGGTCGTGGAAAACACTTGGACCGCCGAGCCTGCTGGCAAGCTGGGTGAAGCGGACTTCCGTTACGCGATCACCGATTTTTACCTGACAAACCCGATTGCGCGGTCGTCCGAACTGATGGCCGAACTGTCGCGCGGTGCAAAAGACCGGGCAAAAGCGCCCTTGGCGGCAGAATAACCGTTGCTGCGTGGGGCGATCATAACAACAACAGCGCTGGCGACTGCCGGCGTCCTGACGGGCTGCACCGAGGCCACTCAGGACGAAGCGCCGTTTGCCCCGGTCTATGAAGGTATCGAAACCCGTCTGCTGGACGGTGATCTGGTGCAATTCAACGTGAAAATGCGTGGCGCGCGCGGCCCCGACGATGTCGAGGATTATGCCGAATGCGCCGCGGCTCAATACGCATTGATCCGAGGCTACGGTTTCGCGCGTCATTTGCGCACAAATGTATACGAAGAGGGTGGCCTCTGGGGCGGAGATGCGGTTTACACCATCTCAGCTTCGCTGCCCCGCGGTTTGCGGACCATTGACGCCGAAGTGACGTCTCTGGCCTGCGCCGAAAATGGAATTCCGATGGTGTGAGGATCTGATGGCCGAATTCTTTACCACGCCTCTGGGCACACTCGTGATCATCGTGGCGCAATGCCTCGCGGTTCTCGGGTTCGTCATGATCTCGCTGCTGTTTCTGGTGTACGGCGACCGTAAAATCTGGGCCGCTGTCCAGATGCGTCGTGGCCCGAACGTGGTGGGGACGTTTGGTATCCTGCAATCCGTGGCTGACGCGCTGAAATACGTCGTCAAAGAGGTGGTGATCCCTGCGGGCGCCGACCGAGCCGTGTTCATGCTGGCGCCGATGACGTCGTTTGTGTTGGCGGTGATTGCCTGGGCGGTGATCCCGTTCAACGATGGCTGGGTGCTGTCGGACATCAACGTCGCGATCCTGTACGTCTTTGCCATGTCGTCGCTTGAAGTCTACGGCGTGATCATGGGCGGTTGGGCGTCAAACTCGAAATACCCGTTCCTTGGCTCGCTTCGTTCTGCCGCGCAGATGATTTCCTACGAGGTGTCTATCGGCCTGATCATCATCGGTGTGATCATTTCCACTGGATCGATGAACTTTGGTGACATCGTTCAGAGCGCAGGACGGGTCGTTCGGGTTCTTTAGCTGGTACTGGCTGCCGCACTTCCCGATGGTCTTCTTGTTCTTCATCTCGTGCCTTGCGGAAACCAACCGCCCGCCGTTCGACCTTCCCGAAGCGGAATCGGAACTGGTGGCCGGCTATCAGGTGGAATATTCGGCAACACCGTTCCTGCTGTTCATGGCCGGGGAATACATCGCCATCTTCTTGATGTGCGCGCTGACCTCGCTGCTGTTCTTTGGTGGTTGGCTGTCGCCGATCCCGGGCCTGCCCGATGGCGTGCTGTGGATGGTTGCCAAGATGGCGTTCTTCTTCTTCATCTTCGCGATGGTGAAGGCAATCACGCCACGCTACCGCTATGACCAACTGATGCGTCTGGGTTGGAAAGTCTTCCTGCCGTTCTCGCTGGTGTGGGTGGTATTCGTTGCCTTCGCGGCCAAGTTTGGCTGGTTCTGGGGCGCCTTCGCGCGCTGGTCGGGAGTGTAAATCATGGCAAATATCGACTACGGCCGCGCGGCCAAGTATTTTCTGCTGTTCGATTTCATCGAAGGGTTTCGTCTGGGCCTGAAGTACTTTTTCGCGCCCAAGGCGACGCTGAACTACCCGCATGAAAAAGGGCCGCTTTCGCCGCGTTTCCGGGGCGAACATGCCCTGCGCCGGTACCCAAATGGCGAAGAACGCTGCATCGCGTGCAAACTGTGTGAAGCGATCTGCCCTGCGCAGGCGATCACCATTGATGCGGAACCCCGCGAAGACGGCAGCCGCCGCACTACGCGCTATGACATCGATATGACCAAATGCATCTACTGCGGCTTCTGCCAAGAAGCGTGCCCGGTGGATGCGATTGTCGAAGGTCCGAATTTTGAATTTTCGACCGAAACCCGCGAAGAGCTGTTTTATGACAAGGACAAACTCCTGTCGAACGGCGAACGCTGGGAGGCCGAGATCGCCCGCAACCTCGAACTGGACGCGCCT
>CANNZV010004544.1:40855-73463 GCA_947561585.1 Caprella mutica
AACAAGAGGCCCCGGGTCAAGCCCGGGGCACGAGACGAAAGAAGCAAATCGGGTATTAAACCCGGAGGGACGACAAGATGATCGGACTTGAACATTACCTGACGGTGGCGGCGGTGCTGTTCGTCATCGGGATTTTCGGCCTCTTCCTGAACAGGAAGAACGTCATCATCCTGCTGATGAGCATCGAATTGATGCTGCTTTCGGTGAACATCAACCTTGTCGCCTTTTCGACCCACATGGGCGATCTGGTGGGGCAGGTGTTTACGTTGTTCGTGCTGACCGTGGCCGCCGCCGAGGCTGCCATCGGCTTGGCCATCCTTGTCACCTTCTTCCGCAACCGTGGCACCATTGCCGTGGAAGACGTCAACGTGATGAAAGGCTGACGCGATGGAAAAGATCATCCTCTTTGCGCCGCTCGTCGGCAGCCTCATCGCCGGGTTCGGCTGGCGCTTTGTGTCGATCAAGGGCGCGCAGTACATCACCACCGGCCTGCTGTTTCTGGCCTGCGCCCTGTCGTGGATCGTGTTCCTGTCCCATGGACCGGAAACACAAAACATCCAGATCATGCGCTGGATTGAATCGGGCACGCTGAGCACCGATTGGTCGATCCGTCTGGACCGCCTGACCTCGATCATGCTGATCGTTGTCACCACGGTGTCGGCTTTGGTGCACCTCTACAGCTTTGGCTACATGGCGCATGACAGCCAGTTCAAGGACGGCGAAGAAAGCTATCGCGCGCGGTTCTTTGCGTATCTTAGCTTCTTCACCTTCGCGATGCTGATGCTGGTGACGTCGGACAACCTTGTTCAGATGTTCTTTGGCTGGGAAGGCGTGGGCGTGGCGTCGTACCTGCTCATCGGTTTCTACTACCGCAAGCCGTCCGCCAATGCCGCTGCGATCAAAGCGTTTGTTGTCAACCGTGTCGGTGACTTTGGCTTTGCACTTGGCATCTTTGCGCTGTTTTTCCTGACCGACTCGATCCGGTTTGACGACATCTTTGCTGCGGCACCCACCATTGCGGAAACGCAGCTGACCTTCTTGTGGCGCGACTGGAACGCGGCCGAAGTGATTGCCTTCCTGCTGTTCGTCGGTGCAATGGGTAAATCAGCGCAGTTGATCCTGCACACGTGGTTGCCCGACGCGATGGAAGGCCCGACGCCTGTGTCGGCGCTGATCCACGCTGCAACCATGGTGACCGCGGGCGTGTTCCTTGTCTGCCGCATGTCGCCGCTGATGGAATTTGCGCCCGGCGCAACCGGGTTCATCACCTTCCTTGGCGCCACCACCGCATTCTTTGCCGCAACTGTGGGCCTTGTGCAGAACGACATCAAACGCGTCATCGCCTATTCGACCTGTTCGCAGCTGGGCTACATGTTCGTCGCCGCCGGCGTGGGCGTCTATTCGGTGGCCATGTTCCACCTGTTCACGCACGCCTTCTTTAAGGCGATGCTGTTCCTTGGCGCCGGTTCGGTGATCCACGGGATGCATCACGAACAGGACATGCGGAACTACGGCGGTCTGCGTAAGAAATTGCCTTATACCTTCTGGGCGATGATGATCGGCACGCTAGCCATCACCGGGGTGGGCATTCCGCTGACGCATTTTGGCTTTGCCGGGTTCCTGTCCAAGGACGTCGTGATCGAAAGCGCGTATGCAGGCACTATGGGCGGTTATGCCTTTTGGATGCTGGTCATCGCGGCGCTGTTCACCAGCTTCTACAGCTGGCGCCTGATCTTCCTGACGTTCTACGGCGATCCGCGTGGCGACAAACACACGCACGAGCACGCGCATGAAAGCCCGACTGTCATGCTGGTGCCGCTGGGTGTGCTGGCGCTGGGTGCGGTGTTCTCGGGGATGGTGTGGTACAACAGCTTCTTCGGTCACACTGATACCGTCGCGAAATTCTTTGGCGTGCCTTACGCCGAAGAAAAGCATGGCGATGATCATGCCGCACTGGATACCCGTTTGGCGATGGTCACCCCCAAAGCTGTTACATCTGACGCTGATCCGCTGGTGCAGATTGCAGGAGACGCCACGGCTGAGGGCGGCGAGGGCGAACACCACTATGTGTTCACTGGCAAGCCCGGTGAGGGCGCGATTTATACTGGCGCGGACAACCATGTTCTGAACGACGCACACGCCGTTCCGACCTGGGTCAAACTCAGCCCGTTCATCGCGATGATCCTTGGCCTGTCCACGGCGTTCTGGTTCTACATCGTGAACCCTTCGCTGCCTAAGCGTCTGGCCGAAAACCAGCGTCCATTGTACCTGTTCCTGCTGAACAAGTGGTATTTCGACGAAATCTACGACTTCCTCTTTGTGCGTCCGGCCAAGGCCTTGGGGCGCTTCCTTTGGAAGAACGTAGATGAGGCCGTCATCAAGAACGGGATCATCAACGGGATTTCGATGGGGATCGTTCCCTTCTTCACCCGCCTCGCGGGCCGGGCCCAGTCTGGCTACATCTTTACCTATGCATTTGCGATGGTGATCGGCATGGCCGTCTTGATCACCTGGATGACCATCGCCGGAGGAGCGCAGTAATGAGCAACCTGCTTTCCATCGTCACTTTCCTTCCGGCACTGGCTGCCCTGATCCTCGCGCTGTTTTTGCGCGGTGGGGACGAAGCCGCTGACCGCAATGCAAAGTGGCTGGCCCTGATCGCAACGGCGGCGACGTTTGTCATATCGCTGTTCATCCTTGCGCAGTTCGACGCCAGCGACGCTGGTTTCCAGATGGTTGAAGAGCGTGAATGGCTCTTGGGCATGCAGTACAAGATGGGTGTCGACGGCATTTCGGTGCTGTTCGTCATGCTGACCACCTTTATGATGCCGCTGGTGATTGCCGCGTCGTGGGATGTGTCGCACCGCGTCAAAGAATACATGATCGCCTTCCTTCTGCTGGAAACGCTGATGTTGGGCGTGTTCATGGCGCTTGATCTGGTGCTGTTCTACCTGTTCTTCGAAGCAGGTCTGATCCCGATGTTCCTGATCATCGGCATCTGGGGCGGCAAAGACCGCATCTATGCGTCGTTCAAGTTCTTCCTCTACACCTTCCTTGGCTCGGTGCTGATGTTGGTGGCAATGGTCGCCATGTTCTCGGACGCGGGCACCACGGACATCGAAGCACTGTTGGCGCACAACTTTGCCTATGAAAGCTTTAGCCTGTTTGGGTTCCAGATCCTTGGGGGCATGCAGACCATGCTGTTCCTTGCGTTCTTTGCATCTTTCGCGGTGAAAATGCCAATGTGGCCGGTCCACACATGGTTGCCCGAAGCGCACGTTCAGGCCCCCACGGCGGGGTCGGTCGTTCTGGCGGCGATCCTGTTGAAGATGGGCGGTTACGGCTTCTTGCGGTTCTCGTTGCCCATGTTCCCTGTTGCGTCCGATCTACTGGCGCCCATGGTGTTTTGGCTGTCGGTGATCGCGATCATCTACACCAGCCTTGTGGCGCTGGTGCAGGAAGACATGAAAAAGCTGATTGCCTATTCGTCGGTGGCGCACATGGGCTATGTGACAATGGGGATCTTTGCTGCCAACCAGCAGGGCGTCGATGGCGCGATCTTCCAGATGATCTCTCACGGCTTTATCTCGGGCGCGTTGTTCCTGTGCGTTGGCGTGATCTATGACCGGATGCACACACGCGAGATTGACGCCTATGGCGGTCTGGTGAACCGGATGCCTGCCTATGCGCTGATCTTCATGCTGTTCACCATGGCAAACGTGGGTCTGCCTGGCACGTCCGGATTTGTCGGTGAATTCCTGACGCTGATGGGCATTTTCCAGGTCAACACGTGGGTGGCAGCGGGTGCTGCAACCGGTGTGATCCTGTCGGCGGGCTATGCACTGTGGCTGTATCGCCGCGTGGTGATGGGCGATCTGATCAAGGAAAGCCTGAAGACCATCAAGGACATGACCACACGTGAAAAGGCGATCTTTGCGCCACTGGTGGTTATGACGATCTGGATGGGTGTCTACCCGGCACCGATCCTTGACCGCATCGGCCCGTCGGTGACGGCGCTGGTTGAACAATACGACACGCGGGTTGCAGCGGCTGATCTTGGCCATGCAGATACCGCTGTCGCAAAAGCTGAACATTAAGGGGGCGGGACATGATCTCGGCTGATCTCAACATCATCCTGCCGGAAATCGTACTGTCGGTTTATGCGATGGTCGCACTGATCGCGGCGGTCTACACCGGCAAGGACAAGCTGGCCCCGATGCTGGTCTGGGTCACTGCGGCGCTGTTCGTGGTGCTGGCCTTCTGGATTGGCACGTCGGGCGAAGGCACCAACGTGGCCTTCAACGGCATGTTCCATGACGACGGTTTTGCGCGCTTTGCCAAAGTGACGATCCTGTTGTCCGCCGCCGCGGTTCTGGTCATGAGCCAGGAATATATGGAGCGTCGCGGATTGCTACGCTTTGAATACCCGCTGCTGATTTCGCTGGCCGCCGTCGGCATGATGATGATGGTGTCCGCGGGCGATCTGATGGCGCTGTATATGGGGCTCGAATTGCAATCGCTGTCGCTGTACGTTGTGGCGGCCCTGCGCCGTGACAGCGCGAAGTCGACCGAAGCGGGCATGAAGTATTTCGTGCTTGGCGCTTTGTCATCGGGTCTGCTGCTGTACGGTGCATCGCTGATCTATGGCTTTGCTGGCACGACGCAGTTTTCCGGCATCATTCAGGCCGCTTCGGACGAAGGTCACCTTCCCGTTGGGTTGCTGATCGGTCTGGTTCTGCTGATGTCCGGTCTGGCGTTCAAGGTTTCGGCGGTTCCGTTCCACATGTGGACACCCGACGTTTACGAAGGGTCGCCGACGCCGGTCACCGCGTTCTTTGCCACTGCGCCAAAGGTGGCCGCCATGGCCCTGTTTGCCCGCGTTATGCACGACGCATTTGGCAACGCCACCCACGATTGGGGGCAGGTCGTGGCGCTGCTGTCGGTTCTGTCGATGTTCCTGGGCGCTGTGGCCGCGATCGGCCAACGCGATATCAAACGTCTGATGGCCTATTCGTCGATTGCCCATATGGGCTATGCGCTGATGGGCTTGGCCTCGGGCACCGAACTGGGTGTGCAGGCGATGCTGGTTTACATGGCGATCTACGTCACCATGAACATCGGCACTTTTGCCTTTATCCTGAGCATGGAACGTGACGGCCAGCCGGTGACGGACATCGAAGCTCTTGGCATGTATTCCAAGCGTGAGCCGGGCAAAGCGATGGCCATGCTTGTCCTGCTGTTTAGCCTTGCAGGTGTGCCGCCGTTGGTTGGTTTCTTTGGCAAACTCTATGTGCTGCGCGCGGCCTACGAGGCCGGGCTGGCGTGGCTTGCCGTGGCTGGTGTGGTCGCCTCGGTGATCGGTGCGTTCTACTATCTGCGGATCGTCTACTACATGTACTTCGGCGAGGATCGCGAGGATGCGCTGAACGGAGGCAAGTCACCCATCTTGTGGGGCTTCCTGATGGCGTCGGCGCTGATCATGGTTGTGGGTGTCGTGAACCTGTTCGGCATCGAAGGCGTGGCGCAGGCCGCCGCGGCGACGCTTGTCAACTGATCCGACCTGCAGTCTGTTAAACGGTGACGCGCCTTCGGGCGCGTCGCTTTTTTGTTTGAATTGGGGGCTCTGCCCCCGCAGCCCTGTGGGCTGCTCCCCCGCGGTATTTTTCAACCAGAGAAGACAGGGGGGCGCGACATGAGTTGGCCCGAAGGGTATGGCCGCAGGATAGTGGCCGAAGTGGACAGCACAAATGCCGAGGCAATGCGTCTTGCTCCGACACTTGCGGGGCCAGAGTGGATTTTGGGGCTGAGGCAGACGGCGGGCCGAGGACGCCGAGGACGGCCATGGGCATTTCCCGCCGGCAACTTTGCGGCAACCTTGGTGATGCGCCCGACCGAGTTGCCCGAGGTTGTCGCCCTGCGGTCTTTTGTGGCCTCGCTGGCATTGTACGACGCTTTGGCGCAGGTCGGCCGAACCAACGCAGGGCTTGGATTGAAGTGGCCCAATGATGTGCTTTTGAACGGTGGCAAGGTGGCTGGTATTCTGTTGGAAAGTGCCAGTGGACATCTGGCCATTGGGATTGGTGTGAACCTGATCTCCGCGCCCGGTGTGGGAGAGGTTGAAGAAGGTGCTGTCCGGCCCGTGTCTGTTTTGGAAGAAACCGGCATGCGTGTCGCACCAGAAGCCTTTCTTGAGGCGCTGGCGTCCGCCTATGCTGTGTGGGAGACACGGTTTGTCACCTATGGGTTTGCACCTGTGCGCACCGCTTGGCTGGAACAGGCCGCACGATTGGGTGAGGTCATAACAGCACGCACAGGGCTAGACACCTTGGAAGGGGTCTTTGAGACTGTGGACGATGCGGGCAACCTTGTTCTAAAGACCTCCAAGGCCCGGCAAAGCATCGCCGCGGCAGACGTGTTTTTCTGAAGGTGGCACATGCTTCTGGCGATTGATTGCGGAAATACGAATACCGTGTTCTCTATCTGGGACGGCGATCATTTCATCGCGACCTGGCGTACGGCGACGGAACACCAGCGCACGGCCGACCAGTATTATGTCTGGCTGTCCACGCTGATGGGCTTTCAGAAAATCGAGGCGGACATCACCGATGTGATCATCAGTTCGACCGTGCCGCGTGTTGTGTTTAACCTGCGGGTGCTGGCGGACCGGTATTTTGATACGCGGCCTTTGGTGGTTGGAAAACCTGAATGCGCTTTGCCGGTTGATGTTCGGGTTGATGCGGGGACGGCTGTCGGGCCAGATCGTCTGGTCAACACCGTCGCGGGGCACGACCTGTTTGGTGGCAACCTGATTGTCGTGGACTTTGGCACCGCCACCACGTTTGACGTTGTGGCCAGTGACGGCGCCTATGTCGGCGGCGTGATTGCGCCCGGCGTGAACCTGTCCTTGCAGGCGTTGCACCTTGCAGCGGCGGCGTTGCCGCATGTCGATATTTCCAAGCCCGAAACGGTGGTTGGCACCAATACCGTGGCTTGCATGCAATCTGGCGTGTTCTGGGGCTATGTCGGCCTTGTTCGCGAGATTTGCACACAGATCAAGGCTGAGCGCGGCCATTCCATGCGCATCATAGCAACCGGAGGTCTTGCGCCGCTGTTTCAGCAGGGCGCAGATCTTTTTGATGACTGGCACGATGACCTGACAATGCATGGTCTGCGAGTCATTCACGACTACAACAAAGGCAAGACCTTATGAGCGAACGTTTGATTTACCTGCCCCTTGGCGGGGCCGGAGAAATCGGCATGAACTGTTATGTCTACGGTTACGGAAAGCCGGGACAGGAACGGCTGATCGTCGTCGATCTGGGTGTGACATTCCCGGACATGGACAGCTCGCCGGGTGTGGACTTGATCCTGCCGGACATCACGTGGCTGAAAGAAAACCGCAACCGTATCGAAGCGGTATTTATCACCCACGCGCACGAAGATCACGTCGGTGCTGTTGGCCACACGTTCGAAGCACTTGGCGCGCCGATCTACACCCGCGCCTTCACGGCGAACATCGCGCGGCGCAAGCTGGGCGAATATGGGTTTTCTGAAAAGACTGTGACGACCTGTTCGAAATGGCCCGAGACCGTCAAGAAGGGCCCGTTTACCGTTGGCTTCTTGCCAATTTCGCATTCGATCCCGGAAAGCAGTGCGTTGGTGATCGACACACCAGCGGGGCGGGTTATCCATACCGGTGACTTCAAACTGGACAAGACGCCATTGGTCGGCGAACCGTGGGATCCTGATCTGTGGGCTGACGTGTCGGCGCAAGGGGTCAAGGCGTTGGTCTGCGATTCGACCAACATCTTCTCAAAACATCCGGGCCGGTCGGAACAGGACGTGGGCCCCAACGTCGAAGAACTGGTGTCCAACTCAAAGAACATGGTGGTTGCGACAACCTTTGCGTCCAATGTGGCGCGGGTCAGGACACTGGCCGAGGCAGGAGAACGGGCAGGGCGCTCGATCTGCTTGATGGGTCGCGCTATGCGTCGCATGGTTGAGGCATCCGTGGAAACCGGCGTTCTTGATCGCTTTCCCACAGTGGTCAGCCCCGAGGATGCCGCCGGAATCCCGCGCGAAAACCTGATGTTGTTGGTGACCGGATCGCAGGGGGAGCGCCGTGCGGCCAGCGCGCAGCTGGCACGCGGTAAGTACCATGGCATCCAGATGAAAGAGGGCGATTTGTTCCTGTTTTCGTCGAAAACCATTCCGGGCAACGAAAAGGGTGTCATCCGGATCATAAACCAGTTCAGCGAACAGGGCGTCGATGTGGTGGACGATTCCGATGGGGCCTATCACGTGTCAGGCCACGCCAACCGCCCCGATCTGGAAACCATGCAAGACGTGGTCAAACCGCAGATCGTCGTACCCATGCACGGTGAACACCGTCATTTGCGCGAACATGTCAAACTGTCCGAGAGCAAGGGCCGCAAAGGCGTTTTGGCGGTCAACGGCATGATGATTGATCTTAGCGGTAATGAACCCAAAGTCGTCGAATACGTCGATACGGGCCGCACCTATCTGGACGGCACGGTGCAATACGGTGCGATGGACGGAATTGTGCGTGACCGTATCCGTATGGCGTTGAACGGTCATGTGACCGTGACGGTTATCGTGGATGAAGATGACGAACCGCTGGGGGATCCGTGGTGCGATCTGATGGGTTTGCCGGAAATGGGCCGCAGTCAAGCGGCGCTGACCGATATTCTGGAAGAGGACCTAAGCCAGTTCATGGGCCGTTCGGGCCGCAAGGTCATGACAGACGATGACAAACTCGAAGACGGGTTGCGCAAGGTGGTGCGCCAGACCTGCCAGAACGAGATTGGCAAAAAACCAGAGGTGACCGTGGTAATCTCGCGTCTGTCATGACACCGCTGGTGTTTGATTTGGACGGCACGCTGATCAACAGCTTGCCGACCATCACCAAATCCGTGAATGCGGTTTTGGAAAGCGAAGGTTTGCCGCTGGTTCCCGCATCACAGGTGGTAAGCTATGTCGGCCACGGCGAACAGGTGCTGCTGGATCGGCTGATTGCGGATACGGATCTGGAGCCCGCAGCGCGCCCCGAATGGTTGGCGCGCCTAATGTCCGCCTATGCCAAGGCATCGCAAAGGACCCAGCTATATCCCGGTGCGCAAGACGCGTTGGAGGTCTTTCGCTCATTGGGTGTTCCGCTGGGACTGTGTACAAACAAACCCGCCGCGGCGCTGGACGAAGTGCTGCGCACACTGGGGTGGAATCAGATGTTTGGCTCTGTTGTGGCTGGGGACAGCCTTGCGGTGCGCAAACCAGACCCTGCGCCCTTGCTCCAGTGTTTCCGGGAACTGGGCGGCGGGATCGGTTTTTTTGTGGGGGACAGTCCGGTGGATGCCCAAACAGCACAGCGTGCCAAGGTCCCGTTTGTTCTGCACACCGAAGGCATTCGTACGTGTCCGATCAAGGACATTCCGCACGACGCACGGTTTTCGGAATTTGCACAGCTTCCGGCGATGTATTCACAGATGGCAAGGTTGCCCGAACGTTCGTGACCGTATTCTGTTCAAGGTGTTTGCGTGAGCTTTGAGTTGTAAGCTTCTGATGTAAAATAAAAAAGCTGCGGCCAAGTGTGACTGGCCACAGCTGAAATGTGTGTTCTTTTCGGGCGTGCGGGTGTTACCCCGTGCGACGTTCGTCAAAGCTCAGCGCGATGAATTCCGGAAGGTGATCACCCAATCCCACAACTTTGTTGTCGCGGCCGTTGTTGCGATCATGTCGCGGCTTGTCCCGCGACGTGTCGGGCTTGCGTGACCGGGACCGCGAACGTGACGGTTTCTTGTCGTCGTTGCGCGTGTCTTGCTTTTCCTGTTGCGGTTCGGCTTTCACTTCAGGCGCGGTTGATTGCACCGGCGCGTCTGCAACGGGCTGCTGCGCGGGCTCCTCGACAGGTTTTGGCGCGGCGCGCTTGCGCGGTTCGGGCGCTTTGACCGGGTTATCAACGCGCGGAATGTCTTTTTGCAGCAGCTTTTCGACCGCATCAAAGTTCTTTTCGTCGCGTGGCACAACAATGGTAAATGCCTTGCCGTCACGCCCGGCGCGACCGGTGCGGCCAATGCGGTGAACATAGTCTTCGGCATGGCCCGGAACGTCAAAGTTGAACACGTGGCTCACCGAAGGTACATCCAGACCACGGGCCGCAACGTCCGAGGCGATCAGCAGACGAATTGTGCCTGCGCGAAAGCCATCCAAAGTCTTGGTGCGCTGAGATTGGTCAAGGTCACCGTGGATGGGCGCCGCGTCATAGCCGTATTTTTTCAATGACTTAGCGACGATGTCTACGTCCACCTTGCGGTTGCAGAACACAATTGCGTTGGTGCATTTATCACCTTCGCTGTCGATCAGAGCGCGCAAGACACGGCGTTTTTCGCTGCCTTCACGGTCCTTGCGGGACGGTTTGAAAACAATCGCGCCTTGTTCGATGGTTTCCGAAGCCGACGCCTGACGGGCAACTTCAATTCGTGCTGGATTGGATAGGAACGTGTTGGTGATCCGCTCAATCTCGGGCGCCATGGTGGCCGAAAAGAACAGCGTTTGACGGGTGAACGGCGTCAGGCCAAAGATGCGTTCGATATCGGGAATAAAGCCCATATCAAGCATCCGGTCGGCTTCGTCCACAACCATCACCTTGACGTCTGAAAGGATCAGCTTGCCACGTTCGAAATGGTCCAGCAGCCGGCCCGGTGTGGCAATCAGCACGTCCACGCCTTTGTCGATCAGCTGTTCCTGTTCCTTGAACGAAACGCCGCCAATCAGCAGGGCCTTGGTCAGTTTTACGTTTTTGGCATAAACATCAAAGTTTTCGGCAACCTGTGCGGCCAATTCACGTGTCGGGCACAGCACCAAAGACCGGGGCATGCGCGCGCGGGCACGGCCACGGGCCAACAGCGTGATCATTGGAAGCGTAAAGCTGGCAGTTTTTCCGGTGCCGGTTTGGGCGATACCCAGAACATCGCGCCCGTCCAGTGCGTGGGGAATGGCGCCAGCCTGAATAGGGGTAGGGGTTTCGTAACCCGCTTCTTCGATGGCTTTCAGAACCTTGGGGTTCAAATTCAGATCAGAGAACTTGGTCATGTATGTCCGTTCTATGCGGACACTGTCTTGGCCCGCGCATCAAAATGGGAAAAGGCCCGTACGGCCCAGCGTTGCATCGCTCGTATTCCCGTGCGCGATGTACCGCATAACTGGCGGTGACGTCAAATGGTGCCATTGGCAAACGGTTGAGAAAAGTTGGAAATCGGTCGTTTTGCAACGCTCCGGCGTCAGTGATCGCCTTCCACGATGGTAATCGTGTCTTCGCCGGGCGGCAAAATGAACGTATCAACCAAAATAGCGTCCACAGTCCCAAGGTTGGCTGCGGTCATCGGTGTGTTTGCAGGCATATAGTAGCAGGAATTTGCTGGATATAGACCGGGATTGTGCCCTTGGACAAAGTCGGTGATTGCCCCGGACATCACACAGGTGTGGCCGCCGAATTTGTGAATGTGAATGCCAACACGGGTCCCCGCCCGCCGCGTGCCTTTTGTCACAACCAGCCGATTGCCGTCAGGCATGACAGTATCGATCATGGTCACAACGTTTTCCAGTCCAGCGACACGGCCCGGAGGAACCGTGCCATTGATCTGGTTTACGTGATCAACCGTTACGTTGCACCCCGCGCCAACACAGCTTTCTGCTGCTGCAGGTGATGCCGTCAGCAACGTGACTATCAAATAGGCGCCTGAAATTGTTCTCATCACGAAATCGTTCCATTCAATGCGACGTACAGGTTTGCGGTTTTTTAATTACTCAAATCAACCCTAACGAATGACCGTAGCGTTGCAACAGCTTATGAGTGATAGCTTTGGGCGTTTGGGAAATGTTTTTGTCTGATTCTGGCAAGATCCATCCGGTGTCGCCGCAGCAATCCATGTTGGTCAAGATCACTGCACAGGCGCGGCGTGGCGGTGCAAACCTCGTCAAAGAACAGCTTTAGGGCATCTTCTCCGCCTGTGTCCTCGATCAAAGCAAACAGATCGTGCAGGTTTAGCGCGCCATCGCGCCGGACCTGCGGTTTCAACTCGGCGCGGTAGCTGCCTTTGTCCAGCCGGAAACGGTAGGCGGCGATAAAGTGGTCCCAGTCGCTGGCATGGAAATGGCCCAGTTCGATGTTGGTTAGGGTAACCTGACCGGGGTTTTGTTCGTTGTCCAAGATCACATTGTGGATCTTGATTTGTAGCCCCTTCAGGCCGGTACGAAAAAACAGTTTGCCTGCCACGTGGCTGAGCATCCCACCGGACAGTTGGCTGCCCCATGTGGGAAAACACGCCTCGGCTGCCTTTTGGCGCGCGGATTGCTCAAGGTGGAACGCCTTGAAAGCGGTTTCCTCGTCCGTCACACCATCGCCCGGCGCCAAGGCCTCGACTGGGCGGACACGCGCGCACAGGGCATCATCTGGCAGAGCGCCCAGAACCTCGTCGACGGGGCAAGCGGTCAACAGAAATTCGTCCACGTCGATATGCGCCAGCCAGTCGACTTCAACCTTGCGGTTGTTCGCATGGCGCGCGTTCATTGACTGGCGGACCTGATGTTTGTCGGGTCTGCCATTGCGTTTTTCCCACCACGCGGCGTCGGTGTGCCATGCGCGGATGGACGGATGCGCCTTGAGCGCCTCCAAGGTCTGGGGCGCGTCGTCGTCGAGGTAAATGTATAGCCTGTGTGCACCCAGTTCGAGGTGCCATGCGGCAAAGTCCAAGACCGCCTGCATCGGCGCTTTGATCGTGCTGACTATGCCCCATCGGGTCATGGCATGGCCCCGAAGACGCGGCGGACTGCATCGTCAAAGTCAAATTCGTGGGTCAGCAACATGTCATGGGCACGCAGCTTTTCGCGCAGCTCGGGCGTGTCGGCGCAGACCTCATCAAAAAACGTCCGCAAGCCTTCGTCGCCGTCCTCAAGCAGCACGTCAAACAGGGCGCCTTGTCCGATTTCTGTCTTTTCGGAGCGGGCGCGGTACGATCCTTTGGTGTGGCGAAACTCCAGATGTGCGCGGAAATGCTCCCAGTTGGGGGCGTGGAAATGCGCAACAAACAAATCTGGGACTTTGTATTTATTGCTGCTGTCTTCGCCGCGATATTTCATCGTGTGAATGCCCAGCCGCGTGTCTGGAATGCCAGTTCTGCCAAACACCTTGCCCGAAGTGTGCGACAAGAACCCGGCATAAAGGTGCAGGCCAAAGGTTGGGTATATGTCCTGAAGGCGGGATTTCTTGATCCCGGCTTCTTTGTGGGTCAGCTTGAAATGGTTGGGAACCCCGCTTTCCACTGCCAAGGCTTCGGCCGGAGGAATGCGCGCAACGGCATTGGCGGGCGGAACACCTGCAAGGATCTGCGGAACCGGGCGCGCCGCGATCAGGAATTCATCTACATCGATATGGCCAAGCCAATCCAGATCATCCGCCGTGCGGCGCAAGGTGCGGGTGGCGTTGAACGCCTGTCTGAGCTGATGCGCCTGCATCCGTGTCTTGCCAGTCGCGCGCCAATAGGCGTTGTCGCACTGAGTGACATGAATGGCAGGGTGGCGGGTGAGAAAAGCTGCGGTTTCGGGGTTCGGCTCATCCAGATAAATGTGCAGCGCATGGGCGCCCAATTCGATGTGATGCGCGACGAAACGGGCGATCTGCTCAAGCGGGGCCTTGATGGTGGACACCAGCCCCCAGCGGAGCGTGTCAGCCTTCAGATGCAACCGATCGACGGGGATAGGTGCCGGGTTGGATCTGCGTTTCTTTTCGGTCAGCTTTTCCTTTTGAGCCCGCATCGTCATCAGGCGGCGAAACACAGTGCGGTTGTCATGAACAAGCATATCAATCAGGTGGTGAGCCAGCGGTGCGATAACCGGATCTGCGTCGGCCTCTTGCCACAGGCGCCCCAACAGGTTCACGTCCAACCCACCTCCGATCAGAGCAAAGCTGTCCATTTCAAGCGGCAGTTTGTCCTTGGCGCGCTGGTCCAAAGGGAAGGGCGCGTCTGGCGTCAAACCAGAATACAGCCGCTCGGATTCGTAGAGTTTCATCGCACCAAACAGCGCCGTCAACGCAAGGCCCGTACTGCGTTGCACCGGTGTCAGGCCCGCGTCGCCAAACGTTGTGACCGCCGAGACCAGCCAGCGCGGGTTCAGCCGTGCCAGCAGGTGGTCTGCATGTTCAGCCCAAAGGCGATGAAAGAGCGCCGGCGCATGGTCGGGCCAGTCGCGTTTTCTGAGGTGCGAGATAAGCAACCCATTGAGAAAACACAGTTCAGACTGGCCCTGAAACTCTATCCGCATGGTATGGCGCTTGCGGTGGTAGGATGACCGCATCGGCCCCGCTTCGGCGGGGTCGTCATCGGGGTTGCCAACGATCTGGTCCTGAAGGGCGGCCAGGTCCATGTCCAGAGGCGGCAGACCTTCGCCGGGCGCGTAATCAAACGTGTCGCGACGGCCTTCGTACTGCGCCAATATTGCGGGAATGCCGCCTTTGTAGGTGGGGGTGCTGCTCATGTAGGCAGAGTGGCGTGAAGAGGTGACAGGGGCAAGGCAGAGTTGTGAAATTGTGCGGGCTTGAGGCCCGCGCAGGTTTGTTTTGCGGGCGCTTGTGTCGCGCAAAGTGCTTTGGCGCAGGGTGGCGCGGATTGCGGTGGCGGGACGCCTCCGGCGGGAGTATTTTTGTCAAGAAGAAGCTGGGGGTTTTCTTGGGGCGGCAGATCGGGCAAAGGAGCGGCATGAGCAAGACAACTTTTCATGTGAGCGCCCGGGATGGGCAGGCGCGGGTGGGTATGATTTCCACGCCGCGCGGCGAGATTCGGACCCCGGCGTTCATGCCGGTGGGCACGGCGGCGACGGTCAAGGGCATGATGTCCGACAGCGTGCGGGCCACCGGGGCAGATATTTTGTTGGGCAATACGTATCATTTGATGCTGCGCCCCGGTGCCGAGAGGATCGCGCGGCTGGGAGGCTTGCACAGGTTCATGAATTGGGAGCGTCCGATCCTGACGGATTCGGGTGGCTTTCAGGTGATGAGTCTGGCCGAGTTGCGCAAACTGACCGAGGAAGGCGTAACCTTTCGCAGTCATGTGGACGGGTCGAAACATATGTTGAGCCCGGAACGGTCAATGGAGATCCAGAAACTGCTAGGGTCCGACATTGTCATGGCGTTTGATGAATGCCCCGCTTTGCCTGCGGACCGTGACCGCATCGCACAATCGATGCGCCTGTCGATGCGGTGGGCGCAGCGGTCGCGCGATGCCTTTGGGGATCGTCCGGGCCATATGCTGTTTGGCATCATGCAGGGCGGGCTTGAGCGCGATCTGCGTGAGGAAAGCGCCGAGGCGCTGAAAGCCATCGGCTTTGACGGCTACGCGGTGGGCGGTCTTGCCGTGGGCGAGGGGCAGGAGGCGATGTTTGGCTGTCTGGACTATGCGCCGGGATTCCTGCCCGAGGACAAGCCGCGCTATCTGATGGGGGTGGGCAAGCCTGATGACATCGTCGGTGCGGTCAAGCGTGGCATCGACATGATGGACTGCGTGTTGCCGTCACGTTCCGGTCGGACCGGGCAGGCATGGACGCGGCGCGGGCAGGTCAATATCAAGAATGCCCGTCACGCAGATGATCCCCGACCCTTGGATGAAGATTGCACATGTCCTGCGTGCCGCAGCTATAGCCGAGCCTATTTGCATCACGTGTTCCGCGCGGGCGAGATGATTTCCGGCATGCTGCTGACCTGGCACAATCTGCATTATTACCAAGAGCTTATGCAGGGAATGCGCGAAGCAATTGCGGCTGGAACCTTTGCCGCATTTGAGGAAGAATTCCATGCGCAGCGCGCCGAAGGCGATATCGCACCGCTTTAAGCCTGGCCCGCGTTGACGCGCCCTATGATGGACCAGTCGCGGCGACCGTTCACCTGCGCCAACAGGCTGTCTGCCCAATCGGCCAGCGCGTCGTTCATCCACGCCTCCCGTTGCAGGGCGTAACGTTCACCGCTGGTTTCCTCTGTGACGGTTACGCGGCTTTTGCCGCCGTCAAGCGGCTGGATTCGAATCCAGGTTTCTGTGGACGGGCCAGTGTCGTCATCCTGACGATATGGAATGCCGTGATCGTCTTTGACCATCACGTCGCGCGTATGCAGGTATGTGGGCTCGTCACTCTCTATCACTTGGCTGACGATAACCATTTCCGGCGCGTCCAGTTCGGGATCAGCGCTGAATGTCGCCATCCGGATCAATGACGTGTCAGGGTCGTCTGGGTCGGCCGTGACGCTGGTGTAAGCATCTGCCTGAATGTCGTGTTCGTTGAGCACCACGCGCCGCCATGCGTCTTGCGGTGGCATGTCCAGAATGAAAGAAACAGTTTGCGCCTTTGTGCCAATCACCGGTTTCGGCAAACGCAGGTCAAAGAAATGGCTGGCCATCACGGCCAAACCGAAGACCAAGAAACTGATCGTGGTTGAAATCGGAAGCAGTTCAAAGAATTCCGGGAAAATACCGCGCGCGGCCTGATCATAGAACACGGCCATGGCGGCGACTTCGGAAAACTGTCCGGCTCGGGGAGCGATCAGCAAGGTTGCAAACGCAAAGCAAATGGCAACAGTGCCAACGACCGCGCCAGAAATCGCCGCCGCGGCCAGTGGCACCCAACTGGGCCACGCCGGATTGGCCCACGCGTCTGGATTGCGCAACAGCCACAACGTGATGGCAAGGGCGACATAGAAAAACGTCAGGAAAAGCCGCCGACGTTGGCGTATAAACAGGCGAAACATCGTCGCTCCCAAATGAATTTGGAGCATCTTTAGCGAAAAAATGCGCACAGAGTTTGTCGGCAATGTGGAAATGCACACGGGTTCGGCAAACAATCCGAGCGGCTTTACCGTGACTGTCGAATTCACGAAAGCAAAGCCATTGTCTGCTTGCACACGGTGCGCGCAAAGGCCATTCTGCCCCCCAATCTGCGAGAGCGGAGCGGTTGAAAATCCGTTAACCCGCCCCATCTACATAATCCGAGACCGGAGACGCCCATGGTTGCCGCAAAGCGGGGCCCGGATGTCTTGCCAAGAACAGGAAACGAGCATGAAACAACCCCTTAACGCCTCATACCCGGTGCTGCCGCTGCGTGATATCGTGGTGTTCCCGCACATGATCGTCCCGCTTTTTGTCGGGCGCGAAAAATCGGTGCGCGCACTCGAAGAGGTTATGAACGACGACAAGCAGATCCTGCTTGCGGCACAGATAGACCCCAGCATCGACGACCCAGAGTCTGACGGTATCTATAAAGCCGGTGTTCTGGCCAATGTGCTGCAACTGCTCAAGCTGCCCGACGGCACCGTCAAGGTGTTGGTCGAAGGCCAGAGCCGTGTGCGCATCACCGAATACCTGCCAAATGACCGGTATTTCGAGGCGACCGCCGATTATCTGACCGAAATGCCGGGTGATCAGGCCACTATTGACGCGATGCTGCGGACCGTAGGCGATGAGTTTGCGCGCTATGCCAAGGTCAAGAAAAACATCCCTGAAGAAGCGCTTGCCGCCGTTGGCGAGGCGCAAGAGTCTGACAAGTTGGCGGATTTGATTGCCGGCCATCTCGGCGTGGAAGTGACCCAAAAGCAAGAGCTTTTGGAAACGCTGGCTGTGTCTGAACGTCTGGAAAAGGTCTATGGCCTGATGCAGGGCGAATTGTCGGTCCTTCAGGTCGAGAAAAAGATCAAGACCCGTGTCAAATCCCAGATGGAGAAGACCCAGCGGGAATACTATCTGAATGAGCAGATGAAGGCCATTCAGAAGGAACTTGGCGACGGCGAAGACGGCCAGAACGAAGTGGTCGAACTGGAAACCAAAATTGCCGACACCAAACTGTCCAAGGAAGCCAAGGAAAAGGCTGACGCAGAGATCAAAAAGCTCAAGAATATGAGCCCGATGTCCGCCGAAGCGACGGTGGTGCGCAACTATCTTGACTGGATGCTGTCGATCCCGTGGGGCACCAAATCCCGCGTGAAAAAGGATCTGGGGCGTGCACAAGAGATCCTGGATGCCGACCATTACAGCCTTGATAAAGTCAAGGAACGCATCGTCGAATACCTTGCTGTGCAGGCGCGATCTGCCAAGCTTAAGGGCCCGATCCTGTGTCTTGTTGGACCTCCGGGCGTGGGTAAAACCAGCCTTGGGAAATCCATGGCCAAGGCGACGGGGCGCGAATTCATTCGTATCTCGTTGGGTGGCGTGCGCGACGAATCCGAAATTCGGGGCCACCGTCGGACCTATATCGGTTCGATGCCGGGTAAGATCATTCAGGCGCTGAAAAAGGCGAAAACCACCAATCCGCTTATCTTGCTCGATGAAATCGACAAGATGGGGCAGGATTTCCGTGGTGATCCCGCTTCGGCCATGCTTGAGGTGCTGGACCCCGAACAGAACTCGACCTTCGTCGACCACTATCTTGAAGTGGAATACGATCTGTCGAACGTCATGTTTGTGACCACGTCCAACAGCTATAACATGCCGGGTCCTCTCTTGGACCGGATGGAGATCATTCCGCTGTCCGGCTACACCGAAGACGAAAAGCTGGAAATCGCCAAGCGGCACCTGCTGGACAAGCAGATCAAGAACCACGGACTGAAGGCCAAGGAATTCTCGGTCGAGGATGGCGCGCTGACGGACATTATCCGCTACTACACCCGCGAAGCAGGTGTGCGGAATCTTGAACGTGAGATTGCCAAGCTGGCCCGCAAAGCGGTGACAAAGATCGTCAAGAAAGAAGCCACACAGGTGACGGTGAGTGCTGACAATCTTGACGACTTCCTTGGCGTGCGCAAACACCGCTATGGTCTGGCCGAAGAGGACAATCAGGTCGGCGTTGTGACGGGGCTGGCGTATACATCGGTTGGCGGCGATTTGCTGCACATCGAAGCGCTGCGTCTGCCGGGCAAGGGTCGGATGAAGACAACCGGCAAACTGGGCGACGTGATGAAAGAAAGCATCGACGCCGCGTCCAGCTATGTGCGTTCCATCGCGCCACAGATTGGTGTCAAGCCGCCACGCTTTGACAAGTGGGACATCCACGTCCACGTGCCGGATGGCGCAACGCCCAAAGATGGCCCGTCTGCAGGTCTGGCCATGGTGACGGCGATTGTCTCAACCCTGACCGGCATTCCGGTGCGCAAAGACATTGCCATGACCGGCGAAGTCACCTTGCGTGGCAATGCCAGCGCGATTGGTGGTCTCAAAGAGAAACTTCTTGCTGCCTTGCGCGGCGGTATCAAAACGGTGCTGATCCCGCAGGAAAACGAAAAGGATCTGGCCGAACTGCCTGATAACGTGAAGGAAGGGCTGGAAATCATCCCTGTCCGCCACGTGTCCGAAGTTTTGGAACTGGCGTTGGTCGACCAGCCCGAGCCGGTGGAATGGGACGAAGAGGCCGAAGAAGCCGCTGCAGCACAGGCGCGTGAAAACGATACTGTCAAAGCGGGGGCAGTAACGCACTAAGCCCGTGCAAAGGTAAATCCAACACGCCGTCCGCATCAGTTGCGGGCGGCGTTTTCGTTTGGGCATTCTTGGCGCGCCTACGAAAAACCAAAACAACATGCCCAAGCCGCTTCACGTCGGACAAACGCGAAAGGTGGCCTGTGAAAGTCAGGTGTGCGGAAATGCGTTAGTTGGCAGCCGCGGTCGCGAAAATGATCAAAGTTGTCAGCCCCAACACCAAACCGGCAGACGGCGCACTGCTGTCTGCGGCGTCGGCAAGGATCACAGCCGGTTCAACAATCGGGTCGGATATGGCGCCAGCGGAAACGGCCCCAGCGGACAAAAGACAAACGGCAAACCCGGCAGCAAGGGTTTTCATCGGTAATCTCCTTTTGACATTGGTTAAAACGGGGGCAGGGTGGCCGCTTGCCGCGGGGTTTGTCAAGCAACTGCTGGCAAAATGGGCCGGAACACGTTAAGGTAGCGTTAAGGGCAAAAGCCCGCACGTTTAGGCGTGACCAAAAAACAGGAGCAGCAAACCAATGGCGACAGCGACAAAAACCGCAACGCGCAGCACCACCACCAAACCCAAAAAGACCACGGCGGCGGCGGCACCTGCCGGGGTAAGTTCAGACGCATCAACCGAAGGGGCTGTTGTTGAAGAAATCGCTGTGGTTTCTGGACCGATGCTGCGCAAAAAAGAATTGATCGAACTCGCGGTCGAACGCAGCGGCGTTAAGAAACGTGATGCCAAGCCCGCCATCGAAGCGGCGCTTGCCGTTTTGGGCGAAGCCATGGCCGAAGGCCGGTCTTTGAACCTTGTTCCCATGGGCAAACTCAAGGTGAATCGGATGAAAAAATCTGGCAATGCGACCGTGATTTCAGCCCGCATCCGGCGGCCGGATCAGACCGAAAAAACTGATGTTTCCCCTCTTGATCCCTCGGACGACTGACGCTATCAGACGCGTCACCGGGTGATTAGCTCAGTGGTAGAGCGCTTCGTTCACATCGAAGATGTCAGGAGTTCAAATCTCTTATCACCCACCAGAATTTTAAACGCGCGGCCCTGATCGGGACGCGCGTTTTGCGTTTTGGGATCAGTCGCAACCGCCGGTGCGTGCGCAATGCAAATCCCGCAGGACCTGATGATTGGCCATCGCCTTTAGCTCGTTTGCCACATCGACGCCGATGTCGCGTGCCAAGCGGGGATTGCGGGCCAAATCTGCGGCGCGGCGCGCGTTTCTTTGGCGTTTCAGTGCCAAACGCACGCGCGCGCTGATCCGAGTCAGCGGTGATGGTCTTGTAGCTGGGGGACGGTTTGAAAATGACATCGAACTCTCCTTGATTCTAGGTGTCTACTGTTTCAAACTGCTTCCTCAAGTAAACTTGAGGTCAAGCAAAATGTGCGCCAAGACTGTCCCCAATGACCTAAGCGTCGGCGAAATGGCCCGGCGGGCCGGTGTTCCTGTATCGACGCTGCATTATTACGAAGCCGAAGGGCTGATCACCTCGTGGCGCACATCGGCCAACCACCGACGCTATGACAGACGCGAATTGCGTCGTGTCGCTGTGATCCGGGTGGCGCAGACCTTGGGTATTCCGTTGGCCGAAGTCCGGGATATGCTGGCATCGGTGCCCCAAGGCGGTGCCGTGGGCAAATCCGATTGGGCAGGGGCGTCATCGGTTTGGCGAGCAGAGCTGGATCGCAGGTTGGATCTGTTGCAACGGCTACGCGACCAGCTTGATCACTGTATGGGGTGCGGGTGTCTGTCGCTGGAAAACTGCCCTCTCTACAACCCTTCAGACACGTTGGGGGCCAACGGAGCAGGGCCGCGCCGTTGGACTGGAACGACCGACGAACGCGAAACTTGAAATTTTGCTATTTTCGGGTCTTGAAGAGGCGCGAAGCTGCGGCTAAAAGCAGCCTCATCGGGTGATTAGCTCAGTTGGTAGAGCGCTTCGTTTACACCGAAGATGTCGGGAGTTCGAGCCTCTCATCACCCACCATTCCCCTTTCGGTCCAATATCCTTACGTGACTGACCCTTGTGGTCAATTGCGCCGGTTTTTCCCCGTGTTTTCCGGCAATTGGCGTGGCACCACGCAGGTGTCAACATGAGGGGGCACTTATGCGAAAGACATTGGGATGGCTTGTGCTGGGCGCAGGTGTGGCGGGGCTTGGCTGGTATGGGCGCGGCAATGATGCGCGCGACATGGAAGCCGACATTCTCGCACGTGCGCAAAACACGGCGGTCATGGCTACACTGAAACACAACGCGGATTTGCAGGTGTCAGGGCGCGACATTGCCGTCACTGGGTTGGCAGATACGCAAGCCGAAAAAGACTCAGTCACGGCGGCTTTGACCGGCGTCAAAGGTCAACGGGTTGTGCGCAATGACATGCGGGTTTTGCCGCAAGCGGACCCGTATGAAATCCGCGTGACCAAAGGCGCGGACGGGTTCAGCGCAGCTGGCGCTGTGACCTCCGAAGCCCTGCGAGCAGAACTTGCCAGTGGGCCTCTTGCTGGTGCCTCGTCTGGCCTCATGCTGTCGGGCGGTGCGCCCGAGGGTTGGGGTGATGTGGCCTTGCGCGGGGCCAACGCGCTGGATGCGCTGGACACCGGTGACATGGTTTTGACGGACCGGGTCCTTACCGTCTCTGGCAAGGCCATGGATGCGGATGCCAAACAAGCCATGCTTGCGGCGATCGGGACGCTTCCCGACGGTTATAGCCTTGCTGACGACGTATCGTTGTTGGACGATGGAACACCGCCCGCATTTACGCTGTCGTATAATGCAGGTTCGGGCGCATCGATCACCGGCAAATTGCCGCGCGATTTTGGCGCCGATGACATTGGGTCGGCTCTTGGCCTGGAAACGGTGAATTCCGCCCAAACCACGCGCAGCACCAAGTTCGACGCCACCCAAGGGCAGGGCGACCAGATCGCAAGACTGGCGCCTTGGCTGACAAGTGTTGAAACGCTGGACTATTCCCGCGCTGCCGATGGCGCCGAGAGTGTCGATGCCCGGGTTGCACCGTCGGTAAACGCGTCCCTTGTGCGCGACGCTCTTGGCGTGTCGTTTGGGGATGCCGCGATCACGGTTGAAACGGCCACGATGCCCGAAGCGGGTAGCTCACGCGTCAATGCGGCAACCGGTCAGACTGAAATCCTGCGCGGCGCGTTCTGGGTGCCTGTTTATGATTTCGAAGTGTCGGCGGATCGCTGCGCGTCTGGCGCCAATGACGCGTTGCAGATGAACCGGATCAATTTCCTCAGCGGGTCGTCCGATCTGGATGCGCAATCAACCCGCGCGATCAGTGTGCTGGCCGGGGTTCTTGACCGTTGCGTGTCGGAAAGTGAATTGGCGATTGAAATTGGGGGGCACACTGACAGCAGTGGTGATGCGTCTGCCAACCAAACGCTTTCTGAGGCACGTGCACAGGTGGTGATGGCCGAATTGGTCGCACGCGGCCTGCCAGACAACGCAATGCGGGCAACGGGTTATGGTTCCGATCAACCCATCGCCGACAATGGAACTGAAGAAGGGCGCGCCCAAAACCGCCGCACCACAATCTCCTTCAGCGCTCGTTAATCACGCAATCATCTTCGACGGGCGTCATGCGCTGGTTCAAAAGCGCACAGCCCGACACACAAACACACGCGCAATCTGCGCAACAGGTACGAGGTAAAAATCATGTTTCAGAACTGGGGATTCCTACTTGGGGAAATTTGGGTGCTGATCCTTTTGGCGGCGCTTCTGGGACTTTTGGCAGGCTGGCTGATCTTTGGTCGCAGCGAAACCAACAATGGGTCGTTGGAACTGGACGCTTGCCGCAAGGCAGGCGCTGACAAGGACACACGTATCGCTGATCTGCAAGCCGAGCTTGCCGCGGCCAAGCGCGACGCAGGAGATGCGGCGCAGGTGCGTGCGGATCTTGAGGCTTGCCGCTCTGCGTCGGCGGGCAAGGACGCTGAGATTGCACGCTTGTCCAATGTGGCAGTCGCGGCACCTGCCGTATCCAGCGCCGCCACCGCCGTTGCCGAAGCATCGCCGGAACCCGTGGCTGAGACCCCGGCGCCCGCCGCAGACGCATCAGGCGACGTGGACTACGACGGCGACGGCGTGATCGAAGGCCGTAACGAAGGCACGCGCCCCGAAGCTCTGGATGGCCCACGCGGTGGCGTCTCTGACGATCTGAAAATGATCAAGGGTGTTGGCCCGAAGCTGGAAAAGCTCTGCAACTCGCTGGGCTTTTACCATTTCGATCAGATCGCCAACTGGAGCGCGGATGAAATCGCTTGGGTTGACGCAAATCTTGACGGTTTCAAAGGCCGGGTATCGCGCGACAACTGGGTTGATCAGGCCAGGGTTCTGGCCGCTGGAGGCGCAACAGAATTTTCGAACCGGGTCAAAGACGGCGACGTTTACTGACTGCTTCAGGCAAATCGATTGTGGGCCAGAGTTTGATCGCTCTGGCCCATTTTTCTGTGAAATTCCGTTAGCGGGTCAGGGTGCGCATGCCCCGGTCGATCCCTTCCAGGGTCATGGGCACCATCCGGTCCTCAAAAATTTCCCGGATCATCTGGATCGATTGCGTGTATTGCCAGTGCTTTTCCGGCACCGGATTGATCCACAGGTGATTGGCCCATTGATCACGGGCGCGTTGCAGCCAGACTTGTCCAGCTTCGGCGTTCCAATGTTCATTTGCGCCGCCGGGATAGGCAATTTCATAAGGTGACATCGACGCATCGCCGACGAAAATACATTTGTAGTCAGGACCGTAGGTGTTCAGAACCTCCCAAGTGGGGGTCTGCGCATCATAGCGGCGACGGTTGTCGCGCCACACGCCTTCGTACAGGCAGTTGTGGAAATAGTAGTGTTCAAGATGTTTAAACTCGGCGCGCGCCGCAGAAAACATTTCTTCGACCACCTTGATAAACGGATCCATTGACCCGCCCGCATCAAGAAACAGCAACACTTTGACCGCGTTGCGCTTTTCGGGCCGCGTCTGCACATCAAGGTAGCCGTGTTCGGCAGTGGCGCGAATGGTGCCGTCCAGATCCAGTTCTTCGTGTGCGCCGTCGCGCGCCCAATGGCGCAGGCGTTTCAGCGCGACCTTGATATTGCGCGTACCCAGTTCCACGCTGTCATCAAGGTTGCGGAATTCTCTTTTGTCCCAAACCTTTACCGCGCGTTTGTGACGTGATTCATTCTGACCGATCCGCACGCCTTCGGGGTTGTAGCCATAGGCGCCAAACGGCGACGTCCCGGCTGTTCCAATCCATTTGTTGCCGCCCTGATGGCGGCCTTGCTGATCTTTCAGACGCTCCTTGAGTGTCTCCATCAGCTTGTCGAACCCACCCAGCGCCTCGATCTCTCGCTTTTCTTCGTCGCTTAGGTGCTTTTCGGCCATCTTGCGCAGCCAGTCTTCCGGCAGATCAACCGCCTCAAGGACCTGTTCTACACCAATATCTTCCAAGCCCTTGAAACTGTGGGAAAAGGCGCGGTCAAACCGATCCATATGCCGTTCATCTTTTACCATCGCGCTGCGCGCAAGGTAATAGAACGCTTCGACGTCATAGGTCGCCAGACCGTGGGTCAAACCTTCGAGAAAGGTCAGGTATTCACGCAGCGATACCGGCACGCCGGCTTTGCGCAGGTTTTCAAAGAAGGGGACAAACATAGCCGCAATCTAGGCGGCGAGCTTTTCGATCGCAATGGTCAGAAGGAAACCCAGCAACGAAAAGGCTATGGCATAAACGGCCGCGTATTGTGCGATGTCCAGTTTGTTCCCCTTGCGGCGCGCCGCAAGGGTGCCTCCGATGATCAGGCCAAGGATGGCCCCTGCGATCACGATCATAAAGCGCCTCGTCTTTTAACCGGGCTCAGCGACGAGATTTCGCGCAGCTTGGCCCGGACAGCCCAATCAGAGCCGAACCCGTATCGCGCCCATCCCAGAGAGTCCAGTCGCACTTCGCGGGCTTCTGTCGGGCGGCCCGCCAGGTCCAGCGCCTCGGCGCGCAGCAACATCAAAGTGGCCAGAAGCGCTGCGTTTTCGTGCCGGGCGGCGGTATCCAGGTGGGCCGTCAACAGGTAGAGCGCGTCGTCTGGACGTCCAGCACTAATGGCATAGGCCGCAAGCTGCGACGCCACATAGGCGCGATGCAGGGCCGTGTCAGGGCGTTGACCAAAGTAACGATGGGACAGCACAAAATGGTCTTGGGCCGCTTCTGGATCAATCGCTTGCAACAGGCGCCCCATGGCATAGTGGGAAAAGGCGCGGCGGTGATCGGTCCAACCCATGGCCGTGGCGATCTTGAGGGCCTCGTTTGCGGCGGCCCGGCGTTGCGCGGGATTGGCACCCGGTCCAAGCGCGGTTTGTACTGAATCGATCCAGATGCGCGGGGTCCGCGACAGGCGGAGGGGGGGCACACCCTGACCGGCGGGATTGATCCGTGCCAGAATTGCAGGCAGGCGGTTGGCAACGTTTGTGCGGCTCATGCCGTTGCTCAGCGCCGGATCGTAGTAGGCGCGCAGGATCAGCATGTCGTAACCGGTCAGAACCGTATGCACGTTATCATCGTTAAAAACGCTGTCGGGCAAACGGTAAAGATCGTTAAGAGGCCCGATGGCCTGTGCCAATTCTTCGTGCAAGCAGTCACGCACCTCTTGCGGGCTGGCATCATTGGGCAGGAAAATCGCCAGCCGTTCGCGCCGTTGCAGGCGTGACCACGTCACTTTGTTCGAACGTCGCGCGGTCTTGTATTCGCTCAGCGACGACACGTTTGGCACCACAAAACAGGCGGCTTGCGGCAGGAATTTACGGATATCTGCGCGTGTGACGGCCTGAATGGTGATATTGGCGTTGCCTGCGCGTGAGGCGGAAATTTGAATACCCGCTTCGGTCCGCAACCGGTGCAAAAGACGATTTAGATCGGGAGCCAAAGACGGCGGTGGCGCGCCGGTGATACGGACGGAAATGGGGCCTTCGAACCGTGTCAGGGTCTGCAAACTGCGACCAGATTCCAACGCAAAGGCGAGATCCAGAAAATCGCGTGCAATATCCGAATTTGACGCCACAGGCCGTTGCGGGCGCGGCACCGAAAACGTTTTCATTGGGGGCAGGCCGCTTTCGACCGGCGCCGCCATGCCTGCCGCGCGTGTCGCGGTGTCGCTGGGCGAGACCGGCATACAGGCGCCAAGTGTCAGATAGAGTGGGATCAGGAATTTACGAAATCTGCGCATCACGGTCTCTGGTACTTAATGAACGGGGTAACAACGCCGATGCGGTCGTAAAGCTGACGCGCTGTCTCGTTGAACGTCTGAGTTAACCAGTAGACCGAGGCCGCCCCTTGATCATCGGCGGCTTGGTAGACGCCTTCGATCAGGGCACGACCAATGCCCAGTCCGCGCACGTCTGGATCGGCGTAGAGGTCTTGCAGATAGCAGACCTCTTCGACTTTCCATGCGTGACGGTGAAACAGGTAGTGTGTCAGGCCCACGACACGGCCATCGACCTCGGCCACCAGCGCGTTGAAATCGCGTGGATCATCGCCAAGGAGACGCGCAAATGTCGAAGCATAAACGTCGTCGGACACAGTGCTTTCGTAGAAGGCCAGATAGCCTTGCCACAGCATGCGCCACGCGCGCTCATCCTCGGCACGCAAAGCGCGCACGGAAACAGCCGTTTGTTGGGACACTTTTGAAGCCTGCCTGCTCGTTGTTTACTCAGATGTTTCAAGACATCCGATGTTTTTCTGTCCTCTGTGGGGACACTATAGGGCAAAAGATTGGTTTCTGCACAGACCCGGATTCAAGGGGTAAAGATTTTTTTACACAGGCTGCGGCGCGGCGTGTGTATTGATTGTTTTCAAAGGGTTGGCAATTGCAGCGATGCAACAATAGGGTGTGCTATCGGGAATTGTTTGCTGTTCAACCGTGGCGGCATTGCGGCATCTGCCGTTAGGTGACGCAGGGATTGTTTCCGAATTGGCCGATTTTCGCGCGTGACGCGATCACGCCAACGCGGCAAGTGAGATCAGAGACAGAACGCTTGTCCAGATGATCACAGGCGCGATTGCATCGGTGCGCACCCCGTACAACATGGCCAAAGCAAAGGCCATCGCACCAGAGGGGCCTGCGGATGTCATGAGGGTCAGATCGGGCCAAGGGGTGGGAAGCGCCACAAGCGACAATGCAATCCAAACGAGCAACGGAAAGGCGATCAGTTTCAATCCGGCGACCGATGCAATCACAGGGGAGGGCATCAATGCATGGCCAGACAGGATCACGCCCAAAGCGAATAAGGTCAGCGGCGCGGCGGCGGCCCCTGCAAAGTCCATGGCGGTCAAAATCGGGACGGGGGTCGTCACTGAGATCAGGTTCACCACAACTCCTGCGGTTATCGCAATCAAAACGGGATTGGTCAGAACCCGTCGCGCTGCGGCGCGCCCGCCGCTGCCGCGATTGGCCATAAGATCAGTCGAAATAATGAAAAAGCTGAACGAGAACGTGGAATCCCAAGCGACAATGGCAGTGACGGGCAGGGTGCCTGCGTCGCCGTAGATCAGTTTTGCGATGGGCCAGACATACAACAGAGAGTTGACAAAGATGACGGCCATGGCCAACAGCCAGCTTTCCAGAACCTCGCGGCCAAAGACCTTGCGGCATACTGCATAGGTTGTGCCAAACGCGATCCACTGACAAACAGCATAGTACGCTGTGGCGCGCCATTCGAACGCTGCGAAATCCAGCGTGGCGATCATCGGGAAGATGAGTGCCGGTTGCAGCACAAGGAAGGCAACCCGGTTTATGGCTGACGCTTCTGTGCGGCTGATGTGTTTCGTCCGACCCAGCAGAAAGCCAAGTGCCAGCATGGAAAAGACCGGCAAGATGTTGTGGGTCAGAACATGCAGCATGACGTAACTTTCCGGACGCCCCGGCTGGCCCAAAGGCGGGCCAGCGGCCCGCCCTTTATGCCATGCCCTAGGGGGGATTTACCTTTGACGGCGCGCCATAAAGGCAAGGCGTTCAAAAAGATGCACGTCCTGTTCGTTTTTCAAAAGGGCGCCGTGCAGTTTCGGCAGCGCATTGGCGCCGTCGCGTTTGAGGTCCTCGGAATCCAGATCTTCGGCCAGCAACAGCTTGAGCCAGTCCAGAACTTCGGACGTTGATGGCTTTTTCTTAAGCCCCGGCTGCTCGCGCAATTCATAGAACTGCGTCAGCGCCGTGGTCAGCAGGCTTTCCTTGATGCCGGGGTGATGCACTTCGACGATCTTGCGCAGCACGTCATGATCGGGAAACTTGATGTAGTGAAAAAAGCAGCGGCGCAAAAAGGCGTCTGGCAATTCTTTTTCATTGTTGGACGTGATGATAACGATCGGGCGGTGCAATGCCTTGATGGTTTCGCCTGTTTCGTAGACGTGGAACTCCATTTTGTCGAGTTCCTGCAAAAGGTCGTTTGGAAATTCGATGTCCGCTTTGTCGACCTCGTCAATCAGTAGAACAACGCGTTCTTTGGCTTCGAACGCCTGCCACAGTTTGCCTTTGCGGATATAGTTTTTGACGTCGTTGACGCGCTCGTCACCCAGTTGACTGTCCCGCAGGCGTGACACCGCATCATATTCATACAGACCCTGCTGAGCTTTGGTTGTTGACTTGACGTTCCATTCAATCATGGGCACGTCCAACGCTGTTGCGATCTGGCGCGCAAGTTCAGTCTTGCCCGTGCCGGGTTCGCCTTTGACAAGCAAAGGCCGTTGCAGCGTGATCGCCGCATTGACCGCCATGGTCAGATCTTCGGTGGCGACATAGTCTTCGGTGCCGTCGAAACGTGTGCTCATGCGTATGGTCTCCGGTTGTTGGCTTTGGGGTAGACCGCAGACGCAGGCTTGGCAAGTGCGGGGGCTAGTCCGCGACGTCCCCAGCGGTATCCATTGGCGAAACAGGGGGGATCCCTTGCGCAGTTTGGCATCGCGCGATTTCGTCCAGCGCATCTACCAGACCGTCGATGGCAAGGGTATGTGTCTTGTCCCCATAGCGCATGATCAGGCTTTCCGCGGAGCGCAGGGATCCGATCCACTCATCCGTGACTTCTGATTTGGCCATCTTGCCGCTGCTGATCATGTCAAACTGGTCAGTTCTGTCTTGCTGTTCGAAGGTCACGGCCAAAGGCGCGTCTTTGGGGGCAAATGCCGGATAGCTGGCGAACCACGTCTGCGTGTTGTCCAATTGCAGCCGCAGGGCATTTTTTACCGTCAAGACGGCGCACATAGCACACAAATGAACCGCGCACTTCAAAGCTGCGGATTTCCCATGGGCCCAGCGTGGCCCAGTCCGATATCAAAGGTTTTGCGCTAACAGTGCTGGCCATGGTTATGGCGACGATGAAAACTGAACGGCAAAGTCGGGTCATATGCTGTGTTCCTTTGCGGCATGTGTGTCTGCCATAATGCAACAATGCGGGGTTACCTATTTGTGGGCAATGGGAAAATCTCGCCGTAAAATCACCCAAAAGTGGGGCTAATGCCTAGTGACAACCCCACGGTGTTGGGGTAAGTGCAGCGCGCGAGGGTGCCAGAAAACTGGAGTTTTTCGAGATGTCAGAATCTGGTCAGGATAGGGGAGCCAAGATGAAGGCAGAAACAATTCTTTCTGACGATTATCGTCCGGCAGAGGACGAACCTTTCATGAACGACAAGCAGCTTGAGTATTTTCGGCGCAAGCTGCACGACTGGAAAAACGATCTTCTTGCCGACACACGCGACACGATCGAAGGCCTTCAAGAAGCAACGCGCAACATTCCCGATGTGGCTGACCGTGCGAGCGAAGAAACCGACCGTGCACTTGAACTGCGCACCCGGGACCGCCAGCGCAAGCTGGTTGCCAAGATCGACTCGGCGCTGCGCCGGATCGACGAAGGCGAATACGGGTATTGTGAAGTGACGGGCGAACCGATCAGCCTGAAACGGCTGGATGCACGCCCGATTGCGACCATGAGCCTTGAAGCACAGGAACGCCACGAGCGGCGCGAAAAAGTTCATCGCGACGACTAAGGTGGTGCTGGACGGTCGTTTGGTCTGTCCGCATGTGATGAAGTTGAAACGCCGGGGCCGGGGCTTCGGCGTTTTGCATTTTGGGAAGACACAATGACACTGAACGGTTTGGAAGTCGCCATTGTTGGTGGCGGCATCGGCGGATTGGCGGCGGCTGTCGGGCTGGTGCAGCGCGGCGCGGATGTGGTTGTGCTGGAGCAGGCGGAAGAAATCCGCGAAGTCGGCGCAGGTATTCAAGTCAGTCCCAACGGTCTGCGGGTGCTGGATGCCATGGGGTTGGGGGATGTTCTGCGCGCTGTGTCGTTGCGCGGGCAGGCGGTTGTATTGCGCGATGCGGTTGCTGGGCGGGATGTCGCCCGGCTTGACCTGACAGACCACGATTCCGGGTACTATTTTGTGCATCGTTCTGATTTGGTTGATCTGTTGGCCGACGCGGCCCGGACGTCGGGCGGGCGCGTCCGTCTGTTGCAAAAGGCGGCAACGGTCGAAGTTGGTGCGCGGCCCGCTGTTTGTATGGCCAACGGCGACCGTGTTTCGGCTGATCTGGTCGTTGGGGCAGACGGGCTACATTCGGTTGTGCGACCTGCGTTGAACGAACCCACAACACCGTTTTTCACCGGCCAGGTTGCGTGGCGTGCGATTGTGCCCAACCAGTTTGATCACCCGCCTTTGGTACAGGTCCACATGGGACCGGGGCGACATATGGTGTCGTACCCTTTGCGCGATGGCGCGATGGTGAATGTGGTTGCTGTCGAGGAACGGACAGATTGGGTTGCAGAAGGTTGGGCACATGAAGATGCGCCTGATGCCTTGCGCGCTGCGTTTGCGGGCTTTGACCCTGCCGCGCGGGGCATTCTGGATCATGTGGACCGCTGCGGTCTTTGGGGGCTGTTTCGACATCCGGTGGCCGCGCGCTGGCATGATGGACAAGGTGTTGCATTGCTGGGCGATGCGGCACATCCCACATTGCCGTTTCTGGCCCAAGGCGCGAACATGGCGCTGGAAGATGCGTGGGGGTTGGTCGCCTCTTTGGACCGATCCAATGACGTGCCATCGGCCTTGGCCGCCTATCAGACCTTGCGGCGCGACCGTGTGAGCAAAGTCATCGCAGCGGCGAATGGGAACGCGTGGAAATATCATTTGCGCAATCCACTGGTAAAAGGGGTTGCGCATTTGGGGTTGGGTCTGATCAGCCGCGTTGCCCCAAAGCGCCTGTCTGGGCAGTTTGACTGGCTGTACGCGTATGACATCACGGCGCCCGGTCGGGTATGACGTCTCGGACCTTTGAAGGGGGAGACATGGGCGCCCGGCGTGCTAGACATATCCCTTAAGGAGGATCGCCGATGGAACTATATGACGCAATTCCGGAACGGGCGCTGGCTTGGCACGCGGCAGGTAAGGGCGCGGTTCTTGCGACGGTCATTGAAACGTGGGGATCAGCACCACGTCGTGTGGGCAGTCAGTTGGCGATTTCGGGCGATGCGGAAATCGAAGGATCGGTCTCTGGCGGCTGTGTCGAAGGCGCAGTGATTGTCGAGGCGCTTGAAACGCTGGAAGAAGGACAGGCCCGCGAACTTGAATTTGGCGTGTCGGACGAAGATGCATTCGCGGTCGGGCTGGCCTGTGGCGGTACTATCCGCGTGCTGGTGGAACCCGTGGGCAAGGTGCTGCCGGTCGATGTCCTGCAATCGCTAGTCGACGCGCGCGCCGCGCGCAAGCCCGTTGCGTATGTCGCGGATTTGGACGCCGGGACACGGACAATCGAATGCGATGGGTTTGCCGATAGGTTCCGCATGGACCGTTCGGGATTTGAACCGGACAGCCGCACCTTTGTCGGAATTCACAATCCGCCACTGCGCCTGATCGTTGTGGGGGCTGTTCATATCGCGCAGGCTCTGCTGCCTATGGCGCGCATCGCAGGATATGATCCGGTCATCGTTGATCCGCGCGAAACCTTCGCGTCCGAAGCGCGTTTTCCCGGCGAGCGGATTTTGCACGATTGGCCGGACGAAGCCGTGACGGCCATCGGGCTGGATGGGCGCACCGCGCTTG
>CANNZV010004545.1:0-39395 GCA_947561585.1 Caprella mutica
CTTCATGAATAACTGACTTTTATAAAATCGAAAACTGTGCAATTTTATAATTCGAGCAATTTTGTTCATTCGAGCAATTTGATAATTCGAGCAATTGTTCATTCGAGCAATTGTTCGTTCGAGCAATTGTTTTTCGAGCAATTGTCTTTCGAGCAATTGTTCTTTCGAGCAATTGTTCATTCGAGCAATTGTTTTTCGAGCAATTGTTTTCGAGCAATTGTCTTTCGAGCAATTGTTTTCGAGCAATTTACCTAGAACCACCTAACTGATTTAGGAACGTGAACTATAGGAACCGATTCATATACATATACACCTAAACGATTTAGGGACGTGAACTATAGTAACCGATTCATATACATATACACCTAAATGATTTAGGAACGTGAACTATAGGAACCGATTCATATACATATACACCTAACTGATTTAGGGACGTGAACTATAGTAACCGATTCATATACATATACACCTAACTGATTTAGGGACGTGAACTATAGTAACCGATTCATATACATATACACCTAACTGATTTAGGGACGTGAACTAGTAACTTACCAATAAATGTTCGTAGGTAGTTTCTCATATTGATGTCATTTAAGAGAGTAGGATATAAGAACAATTTTGTGGTTTTGTAGTACATATAAATAGACATATATGACATATAGTATACTGTATATAGTTAGTATATTTAAATAGACACATATAGTTTGTATATAGCCTACTATATGTGCATCAATAGATTTTAAAATTTGATTTATTCTGAAGATACACAAATATCATGATTACTAATTTCATGAAGAAATCTTAACGATTAATGTGTGTAATATTTACAACAGGTTAAAATTGTACATAGGTAGTTTTTGTTATTTTTATTTATTATTTTATTTCTTGCGTTTTTTTTTCAATTCAAATTTTCATTTGGTAGTTAATTCGAATCTGGAATTGAAACTTAACCATTGTAAAAATTTTACTACTAAATAAATAAGATTTATATTTTAAAATAAGAAGTTTATTTGTTTAACAAATACAGAATTAATGTTTTTTTAATCAGATTATCGATAGGTATGTGCTACATATTGGCGCCAACTAAAAAATGTTAACCTGATCGAGAAAAGTAGGTAATTTGTTTTTAAATTGAAATATGAAATAATTTTAATTAAATATTTAATAATCCAAATTGTATAACATTTTGACTGATAATAATTTAAATATTTTTTGGATAATCAATTTTAATAATACAATGAATACTAATTTTGAATTGCTTTAAATCAGTAAGTGAAAAATCAGGTAATTTAAATGAAAGGGTGAGTTCCTAGTTACCGGACAATTTCACATTTTCGGACAGAATTGTTCACATTTTGTAATACGTAAGAAAAATATAAAATAATTATTATTTAACATTTATTTGAATTGGTATTCATGATACTTGAATGTATCATAGATACCAATTAAAATAAAAGTTAAATAACTTTCATTATATGACTTTTTCTTACTTGTTCGAAAATGTGGAACTGTCCGATAACTCATCACCTACCCTAGTATGACTTCATGATAAGTAGGTATAAATACCGCCAAAATATTTATTGTACGGCTATACTAATTATAGTATATACTATAGTCTATAGTTGGAAATACCTTGTAGTGTCACTATATAATAGTAATGACGTCACCATATCCTCTGTGTTAATTGGTCCTCATTGGCCCCGCCCACAATCTGTCGTTGTGAGATAAATTCGGGAGTAATATGGAACGTGGTGACAGAATGGGGTGCCGAAAAGAATATTTATGGATAATATTTTTAAACAATATCGAAATAGAGAGATTTTGAAATCTTTACAATAAATATATACCTAATATTTTATTTCCTAATAGCAATTTATTCAATTGATAAAGTGTACAAGTAATAAAATTCCATTATAGTGCAGTTCAATGATTTTGTGTGATGAACATATCGTGGCAAGTTTAAATGTGGTATGTCACCGTGCATATGTGGGTATATATGTACGGTATTCATTTAGCTATTCGGTATTAACATTAAGTAATTCTATTTCTGGTCCAACTTAAGGATTAACTTTGTAGAAAGTTCTATAAGAGTTATTCATTTCGTGTTTTGATTTGCCACACCATTGAGCTTTAGTTTCTCTTACTGTGAGGTTGTTCTGAATTGCTTTTCTCAGATGTTATTCCTAGTACCTACTGAGTTTTCTTACTTCGTAATACCTAATTGTGTTTCCTCATAACTGAAGTGAGTAAATAAATAAAATATATTCATAGACACAGTAATTATTATATCTAATTTATAATCCTTTTTTCCATAATGCGTACCTGACATAACTTACTCATTTACCAAACAGTAACCTATTTTCTTTTTATTTCTTACTTTCATTTAAGCCTCGAATATTCTTAACGAAGTAAATACTATTATTTAATATAAAGAGGCTACCAATAATTTCATTTGTTGAATCAATCGAATTAGGCTATACCTTTGTAACCTAATAATTACTATTGTATTATACAGCTTGAACGTCAATTTTTTTTATCTTATAGTGTTTTACCAGGAATGTACCTGAATTTGTCTAAATTTTCCCGACTTCATCTCCAATTAAAAAAAAAAAAAATTTACTCGAAATGAAAATAATGTTGAAAGACCTATAAAAATTGATTTATTAGATAGGTATAATAGGTAATCAAGGTATATTTATATATCTTTTATATTAAAATCAATCTATACCTATATTGTAAATTTCTATTACTATTAGCCTACCTATTTAATTAAAATTATTATGTGTTAATGTTGATTATTAGTGTTGAATTTATTGCAGTTTTATTTTTTGTTGTATCTTAATGATATATCTTAAATGTTGATTTATTTCAATCAATCTTCATTTCATCTTAGAAATTGAATTGGAGTTTCTTGTTTTTCTTTAGTTATCCCATGATCGAGAAAAGAAAATTTAGTCAGTGTCATAGAAAACGATAAAATATTTGAGTGGCAGACTACGGCACTGTTTAGAATTCATATTCATTATGATAGCAATCGATTTTGGAATGAATATCAAGATATGAACCTTCTAAACATACTATTACCTATTTCTATTAGGATCAATGGATTGAATTAATAATTATTTAATCAAATTAAGGATGCTATCTATGTCTAATTTCTAACATTGAGAAGGAAAAAAGAACCTTAATTATTAATCTATTTATTTAACAAAATAACTTAACTACATGAAAATATTTAGTATCCAATCTTTTAAAAAGTTAGGTTCATCATTCTTTAGTTACATTATTTGTAGGTAGTCTTTGGTAGGGGAGAGGGGGGTGGGAGGGCGTGTTTGAAAAAATACCCCCCCCCCATCCTCCAGTACGTGATTGTATTAAGTGTGTGTATGTTTGTTACATGTAACACATATCACTCCTTTGTTAGATATTATTGCTATTAGTTTAGAAATATAGTTATTATGGCCATCAATGTTACTGATCGCATGCGTATATTATAATATATATAGGTACCCAGGTTATCATTTTTATACGGTAATTTTTAACTAAGAATACGGACTCTGAAATATAGTAGGTATGTTACAATTAGTTAGATAATATAGAATTTATTTGATTGACTAGTTGAAATACAAATGACGAACCAGATTGGCCTATTTGAGTACTCTAGAAATCTACAAATAAATTGCCTTCAAGTTTCGTTATATTAAAAAATATTTACAAGCATTACAATATATTACTAAAATTATTTTTTATAAATGTGAAATAAGTACACTGTCAAAAAAACACATTACGGATACATTTTTCTTTGACTTTATCTATTCCCATGAGTAATTTTCCCTCCACAGTACACGTATTTATTTCCCATGAGTAATTTTCCCTCCACAGTACACGTATTTATTTCCCATGAGTAATTTTCCCTCCACAGTACACGTATTTATTTCCCATGAGTAATTTTCCCTCCACAGTACACGTATTTATTTCCCATGAGTAATTTTCCCGCCACAGTACACGTATTTATTTCCCATGAGTAATTTTCCCTCCACAGTACACGTATTTATTTCCCATGAGTAATTTTTCCTCCACAGTACACGTATTTATTTCCCATGAGTAATTTTTCCTCCACAGTACACGTATTTATTTCCCATGAGTAATTTTCCCTCCACAGTACACGTATTTATTTCCTATGAGTAATTTTCCCGCCACATACACGTGACTACAATACATTTTGCAAAGTTACTAATTAAAATGAGGCAAGGCATCACCTTTAGCGACATCAGCCCCCTTCTGGACACTTTAACTTGCGAGAAAAGTTTCAATTTATTGACAATAGAAGCAGGCAGTGTGTAATGGCGGTAACATTTCACACTAATAATCAAACAAGAAGTGCTATATACGGCCAAAGTTGGCTGGCAACTGCGATACAAAGGACTTAGGCGCTCTTCTTTTATTCTAACTCAATGGTAAAGCCATGCCATTGGAACGAATTCCAATATGGAGAACTAGGTAAATATGTACACCATTGACTGCTGCTCACAAACACTTCCCACCATTTGAATTTGTTTATTAGAACAAATGTTCATAGTTTATCTTATTGGACGAGCTTCGAGTCATTGTTATTATTAACAATTTTTGGAATATGAAGAAAGTGATTGTCATTGGGATAAATCAGTGTCTCAATTGATTCACGACCACAACATCAAAACATCCAGACTATTGCTATCCCTTATTCACTCCTGCTGTCCCTGATCCACCCCTGCTATCCCTGATCCACCCCTGCTATCCCTGATCCACCCCTGCTATCCCTGATCCACCCCTGCTATCCCTGATCCACCCCTGCTATCCCTGATCCACCCCTGCTATCCCTGATCCACCCCTGCTATCCCTGATCCACCCCTGCTATCCCTGATCCACCCCTGCTATCCCTGATCCACCCCTGCTATCCCTGATCCACCCCTGCTATCCCTTATCCACCCATGTAATCCCTGATCCACCGCTGCTATCCCTGATCCACCCCTGCTATCCCTGATCCACCCCTGCTGTCCCTGATCCACCCCTGCTATCCCTAATCCACCCCTGTTATCCCTAATCCTTCCAGGTCTTGTAATCGCGATTAAACTATAGAGGGATTCAGATGATTGTGAAGGTGCTCCAGCACTCTAATTGGCTAACTTCAAAATGGAAGTCATTACAAACTTCTGACGATAAATTTGCCTTTAAATTGGCATCTTTTGTCAAGTTCCAAACGCTTTTTCTTAGTCGCTTTGAAAACCTAAACAACAATGTTCGTGATCAAAACAAGTCTGTGAATATGTCCATGATCAAATCATGTCTCTGTATGTACAAGATCAAATCATGCCTCCATATGTACGTGATAAAAACGTGTGTGTGCGTAAGTATGTAATAAATCATGTCTGTGTGTGTTGACATAAAGTGAATTTGTTTCATGATATTTCACAAAAAAAGTGTTTGACTTGCGATGATAGAGGACATAGTAGACACAGTAAACAGATAAAAAGTTATGCTAGGACTAGCGAAAATAAATCAACCCATTTGTCACTCCAGTCCAGGGTACAGGGACATAACGGGTATAGTAACTAGTAGACGACACAAAAATATGACGTCACCAAAACAACACATTTCTTGTTTGTGACCAAGCAGATCATAATTCCTCGCATTTGCATGTTAATATCGAAAAGTTTAAAGTCATTTTATAAGGGTTTCATGTAAAAGAAAAGCAAAAATGGTGATTGAACCTCAAAGTTGAATATATAGATATAATTCAGGTGTGTTTTTATTGTTCATTTCTTTTACTTATCTTTAAAAAATAGGGATTTGAACATATGCTACCTAGTAGCCTAAACTAGAGCTATAGTTAACTGCTAAACTGTAGTTCCTATGAATACCAATTAAGGAATAAAATAATGGAAATATAATTTAACCAATGCCTAGTTAGTAATTGATAAGAAAAAATTAAAATAGTACGAGTAGGTTGTCCCATGTTTCAAAGTGTGGTCAGAGCCGCCATTTCCGGTCAAGCCGTGGTCTCGTCAAACTAGATTCGATGAGCTGATTACCATAAGCTATATGTTAGTGTATCCTGCTCCAGTCAACTCATTTTCCCCATAGATTCTCAGCTGGCAGTGTTTGTAGCCACTCCACTCTACCATTAGTCCCATGGATTCTTAGCTGGTAGTGTTTATAGTCACTCCTCTGCAATTTGTCCCATGAATTCTCAGCTGGTAGTGTTTGTAGCCACTCCTCTGCCATTTGTCCCATGGATTCTCAGCTGGCAGTGTTTGTAGCCACTCCTCTGCCATTTGTCCCATGGATTCTCAGCTGGCAGTGTTTGTAGCCACTCCTCTGCCATTTGTCCCATGGATTCTCAGCTGGCAGTGTTTGTAGCCACTCCTCTGCCATTTGTCCCATGGATTCTCAGCTGGCAGTGTTTGTAGCCACCTTTCTGCCATTTGTCCCATGGATTCTCAGCTGAAAGTGATTGTAGCCACTCCTCTGCCATTTGTCCCATGGATTCTCAGCTGGCAGTGTTTGTAGCCACCTTTCTGCCATTTGTCCCATGGATTCTCAGCTGAAAGTGATTGTAGCCACTCCTCTGCCATTTGTCCCATGGATTCTCAGCTGGCAGTGTTTGTAGCCACTCCTCTGCCATTTGTCCCATAGATTCTCAGCTGGCAGTGTTTGTAGCCACTCCTCTGCCATTTGTCCCAAAGATTCTCAGCTGATAGTGTTTGTAGCCACTCCTCTGCCATTTGTCCCATAGATTCTCAGCTGGCAGTGTTTGTAGCCACTCCTCTGCCATTTGTCCCATAGATTCTCAGCTGGCAGTGTTTGTAGCCACTCCTCTGCCATTTGTCCCAAAGATTCTCAGCTGGCAGTGTTTGTAGCCACTCCTCTGCCATTTGTCCCATGGATTCTCAGCTGGCAGTGTTTGTAGCCACTCCTCTGCCATTTGTCCCAAAGATTCTCAGCTGGCAGTGTTTGTAGCCACTCCTCTGCCATTTGTCCCATGGATTCTCAGCTGGCAGTGTTTGTAGCCACTCCTCTGCCATTTGTCCCATAGATTCTCAGCTGGTAGTGTTTGTAGCCATTCCTCTGCCATTTGTCCCATAGATTCTCAGCTGGCAGTGTTTGTAGCCACTCCTCTGCCATTTGTCCCATGGATTCCCCGGCAGTGTTTGGCAATATCATCCGCCATAACTAACGATGCCTATTAGCGCTGAAGAGCTACAATTTAACGACATCTATTAACGTTAAGCGAGTTTCTGCTGACGTTGGTCTTGTTTTTAGTGACTTTATAGCAAATTTTGATGGCTGTGTACAGCTAGTTGCTTAATTCTGTTACTTAAATAATAAATATCTACTAATCAATGAAAAATTATCGATAAAATTTTAAACGGTATGAAAGTAGGAATATTTATTCACGACTGAAATTAGTTTTATAATTGATTAACAAAGAAATTTTATAAATATTTATCTAGTAAAATATCTTCATGTCTGCAATGCAATACATTAATTATTATCAACATGAGTTAAAGCTCGAGCCGACTTCTTTATATATTATTTTGATAGCTGCAATTCCATCATAATTTATTTTCTGTTTGATTTTATAAAATCAAAGACAGCAAAAAAGTAACCACGTGTTCTGTCAATTAGTTTTTATTTGCCACCCAAAATTGAACAATTTTCGAAAGTGAAATATTGGAATTCATCAAAACATTCAGGGCACGTGAATGTAGAAAAGCTACTGCAGACTACTACTTCTAAATTAAATTTTCCATTTACAGTCATTGCTAACTTTAAATCGGATATAAATTCTATCTATGATCTCTACCTTTTACTGTTCTATTGAAATAGAACTTGGATCAAATCGAAATTCAAAAGAATCAAGTTCCGTTTCATTTAGATCAAATAGAACTGTAAATGGTGTATATATGTTCCACGTCCTTTTCCGATTTTCACAATCTAGAGAATGCGCTGCGCCTTTTTAAACCCCATTAACCCCCGAATGACGAGTGTGCGTCAGTACCTTCATTTTATTTAATATATGTGCCCCCCGATACATATACATCAGCATCCGATTTCATAATAAACAAAATTAATATAATAACGAACGCTTGGCATTAGGGGGCTAAAAACGTGCAGCGCATTCTCAAGATTGTTCAAATCGGCAAATAGCGCGGACTATTTTGAAAACCCTTACGAAGTAGATTTTGTTTGCTGTTTCTTCGTTGTCCTCTAATTTGGGGTATAATCCCTGGGAGGGGGAGAGTCATTAGAGGCAGTCCGTCTACTGTTGATTGCGCCATAGAAAAGGACACAGAAAAATCACCACCTAAATCACGCTTCTGATTAGTTCTACCGTATCTCCTTCTGATTGATATCACACTCTTAATCTCACCACAGTTTAATTTGCTTTTCAAAGGATATAAAAACTGATCTCACTCGATAAATGGCTGTGGAATTTTGTGTTTCACTAAAAAAAGGTTATTTTATTTACGCTATCTCTGCCATTTAAATCTTCCAAAAAGAAGAATTTCTTATTTTTTCATTTTAAATTTGGGTCCTCACTCAATTATCGGACACTCACAGTTGTCCGAAACTGAACACAGATCACGAACCAATCCGACCTTTAGAAATATCTGAATGACCTATCTTGACAGATGGAAACACCCACTATCCTAAAACTGTGGGTCTAAATAAGTGCCAGGATATCTGCAACGTTATCTTCATTCATTCAAAATTTCCATCCAGTTATAGTATATTCTCATTATTAAACCTAGTTTCATTTTTAACAAACTGGTGATTCAGTGTGGAGGTTTAAGTACGGAATTCGATAAATTTTTCCTCGTATTGAATTTTCATTTTTACTGGACAATTAAACGAATGGGATATTAAAACAATATCTAGGCAACAAAATAGGTTAAAGGGGCAGTTTCTTTACATAATCAGCTGCCTTTTGACGAAATTCAAAACAATGACTATTCGAGCCCAAATACACGTTAATGATTAAGATTAAATTTTATATAAAGCAAACTAGAACATGAATAAAAAGATACAAAAAAGCAGTGCAAAGTTAGCGATGTCGTGCGCATGCGCTCTGTCATTTGTGTTAACTCTGATATTCGTCAAAAGATGGCGCCGCAGTTGACGATTAATTACATTGTTTTAATTTAAAGTTGTTTAATTCTATAATAAATTAGTAACTCCAAAAGCGGGAAAGGTTTACCACCCCTTTAACGTTCTATTTACCTTAATTTAGAATTCATCTAACCACAAATATTATATAAATGCCTATGAACAAAATGGCGGACGATATTTCCTTCTGAAAGTTCTTTAGGTTTCTTTATGGCATTTCACAAGAAAGATTGACACTGAAGCCCAATAAAATCTCTATCATCGAACTCAATTCAATTGCAGGATATTAAAATCCTAGGCCATATTGAGGATTAATAGAAACCCATAAGTCATATTCCGATCATTCCAATTCCTATTCCGAACATTCCGACTCTGAGACAATTTCCACAATATAGTTTTCCCATGGGAATTTCAATAGAGAGCTGAATTATTATGTGTGCATATGGGAGTTCTGTGGGTATTGGAGTTTTGAGATACTTTATCAAATTAATGGTTCTTTTATCAGTGATTTGTAGGCTCAATAGACTACAAAGTCGTGCTCATTTGTTTTGGAATTAAAGGCTATGATAGATAAGAAACTGCGGAAATAGTTATATACCTATGTGTTTGAGTATTTATTTATATACCTATGTGTTTGAGTATTTATTTATATACCTATGTGTTTGAGTATTTATTTATATACCTATGTGTTTAAGTATTTATTTATATACCTATGTGTTTAAGTATTTATTTATATACCTATGTGTTTAAGTATTTATTTATATACCTATGTGTTTAAGTATTTATTTATATACCTATGTGTTTAAGTATTTATTTATATACCTATGTGTTTGAGTATTTATTTATATACCTATGTGTTTAAGTATTTATTTATATACCTATGTGTTTAAGTATTTATTTATATACCTATGTGTTTGAGTATTTATTTATATACCTATGTGTTTAAGTATTTATTTATATACATATGTGTTTAAGTATTTATTTATATACCTATGTGTTTAAGTATTTATTTATATACCTATGTGTTTAAGTATTTATTTATATACCTATGTGTTTAAGTATTTATTTATATACCTATGTGTTTAAGTATTTATTTATATACCTATGTGTTTAAGTATTTATTTATATACCTATGTGTTTAAGTATTTATTTATATACCTATGTGTTTAAGTATTTATTTATATACCTATGTGTTTAAGTATTTATTTATATACCTATGTGTTTAAGTATTTATTTATATACCTATGTGTTTAAGTATTTATTTATATACCTATGTGTTTAAGTATTTATTTATATACCTATGTGTTTAAGCATTTATTTATATACCTATGTGTTTAAGCATTTATTTATATACAGTACGTCTGTGTTGTATAAGTTATCATTTTATTTTTGAATGGTAATTGGTAGTAATTAATATTAGTAATTAATATATAACATTAATCAATATATAAAATATCAAAACTGTGCATGATTTTATTGGATAAAAGTTAAAAAACAATAATGCATTATCTATCAATAATTTATTTCTTATATCAAGATTGTAAATCATGTAAAGAGCAATCAATTGTAGATGTACCTAGCTAGCTATATATGATGTTCAGGTATAGTAAAGACTGCATTATATCAACTGATGTAAGTAATGTTAAACTGCACTAGAAGTGTACTGTGGAACTGCACTGTAGAACTGCACTGTAGAACTACACTGTAGAACTGCACTGTAGAAGTGCACTGTAGAACTACACTGTGGAACTGCACTGTAGAACTACACTGTATAGCCTCACTATAGTTCTACACTATACTCCAATAAGGAGTCTTTACTATAGTCTTTACTAAAGTCTTTCAGTTTCCCCTCTCTGTTCACACTATAGAACTGAAAGCCTCTGCTAATAAAGAGAATGCAAACGATATTCCCAATCTTCCTCCTTCTTTCGATACCTTCTCTAAAATACTTTCTAGATAAAGTAACTAAAAGCCCTCAGATTTTGTGGCAAATTCTCTCCTTTAATAAACCCACTGAATTCAAATTACCTTTCGAACAATCGAATGGAATTCAATAGAAAATCCGAAGAGGTTTTGATAATCCGGAGAAAGGAATTAAGTCTTGTGGAGAGACCATTTCTATTTACCTATAAAGTCCCCTTCTTCTTCTCCTTGTTCTTCTTCTTGAGGTCTGAGTTGGGAAATTTCCGGAGTGTTCATATGGGCAGTAAGACGATTATACGCTTCTGTAGTTTCTATATGAGTATCCCTCTACTGCCTGATGTGTCATAGGTATACTGCTATAGAGTACGCAGTGAAGGGTTAAAACAACCACCAATAGTTGTAAATAAAGTGCACTGTGAAGAGTTAAAACAACCACCAATAGTTGTAAATAAAGTGCACAGTGAAGGGTTAAAACAACCACCAATAGTTGTAAATAAAGTGCACTGTGAAGAGTTAAAACAACCACCAATAGTTGTAAATAAAGTGCACAGTGAAGGGTTAAAACAACCACCAATAGTTGTAAATAAAGTGCACTGTGAAGAGTTAAAACAACCACCAATTGTTGTAAATAAAGTGCACAGTGAAGGGTTAAAACAACCACCAATAGTTGTAAATAAAGTGCACTGTGAAGAGTTAAAACAACCACCAATTGTTGTAAATAAAGTGCACAGTGAAGGGTTAAAACAACCACCAATTGTTGTAAATAAAGTGCACTGTGAAGAGTTAAAACAACCACCAATTGTTGTAAATAAAGTGCACAGTGAAGGGTTAAAACAACCACCAATTGTTGTAAATAAAGTGCACAGTGAAGGGTTAAAACAACCACCAATTGTTGTAAATAAAGTGCACTGTGAAGAGTTAAAACAACCACCAATTGTTGTAAATAAAGTGCACAGTGAAGGGTTAAAACAACCACCAATTGTTGTAAATAAAGTGCACAGTGAAGGGTTAAAACAACCACCAATAGTTGTAAATAAAGTGCACAGTGAAGGGTTAAAACAACCACCAATTGTTGTAAATAAAGTGCACAGTGAAGAGTTAAAACAACCACCAATTGTTGTAAATAAAGTGCACAGTGAAGAGTTAAAACAACCACCAATAGCTGTAAATAAAGTGCACAGTGAAGGGTTAAAACAACCACCAATTGTTGTAAATAAAGTGCACAGTGAAGGGTTAAAACAACCACCAATTGTTGTAAATAAAGTGCACAGTAAAGAGTTAAAACAACCACCAATAGTTGTAAATAAAGTGCACAGTGAAGAGTTAAAACAACCACCAATAGTTGTAAATAAAGTGCACAGTGAAGGGTTAAAACAACCACCAATAGTTGTAAATAAAGTGCACAGTAAAGGGTTAAAAAACCCTAATTGATGTAAATATAGTGCACAGTGAAAAGTTAAAACAACCACCAATAGTTGTAAATAAAGTGCACAGTGAAAAGTTAAAACAACCACCAATAGTTGTAAATAAAGTGCACAGTGAAGTGTTAAAACAACCACCAATAGTTGTAAATAAAGTGCACAGTGAAAAGTTAAAACAACCACCAATAGTTGTAAATAAAGTGCACAGTGAAGGGTTAAAAAACCCTAATTGATGTAAATATATATACCTAATGAAGGGTTTAACACCCCTCAGGTTCAGGTACACATCCCTAAGTGTGATTAGGCCTGGTAGGTACACTGAGGAAAAAGAAACCTAGTCTCGATTTAGAATCATATTTCAAGTCAAGAACTCCATCAGGAGTTCCTTAATTACTTGCAGCAAAGAACACTGAAGTTGTTCTGCAAAAGAAATAGGTACACCGAGACGAATGGAGGTACACTGTGACGAATGGAGGTACACTGAGACGAATGGAGGTACACCGAGACGAATGGAGGTACACTGTGACGAATGGAGGTACACTGAGACCAATGGAGGTACACTGAGACGAATGGAGGTACACTGAGACTAATGGAGGTACACTGAGACTAATGGAGGTACACTGAGACGAATGGAGGTACACTGAGACGAATGGAGGTACACTGAGAAGTTGGTAGATGGAGGTACACTGAGAAGATGGTAAATGGAGGTACTCTGAGAAGATGGTAAATGGTAATTTAATGTAATTGTAATTTGAATGAAATAAATGTAATTTAAATCAAATAAATTTCAGGCAGTTTGGTCGAATTCTTTTTGTGTTAAGCCAATATCAATATTACAAATAAATAGACAAATAGACTTTTAAATCATTGTAAATGGTGTACCGCAAGGTAGTGTATTAGGTTCAATTCTTTTCATACGGTATGTTCATTAATGATTTACCTAATGTAAGTGCCAATGCTAAGTTTACACTTGTATCACCTTTACCTGTGCACATTTCGACGATTCCCAATTATTGTTAAATGCTAATACAGTTGTGAATAACCTCTGAGAATGGAAGTGCAATAATAGACTTTCTCTCATTGCTAGTAAGACTCTGCCTCTTGTTTACAAATCGAAGAATGTGTTTCGAGACGCCATTACTGCTCAAAGCAAATGATGACACTGTCTATTTTGTGATTCCTTTTGGTTTCATGGTTTCGATGTAGACTATAAGCTTAACTTTTCTAAACCATGTAAATCTTGAGTGTTCTTAGATGTCTTAGGTCTTTTCTATACAAGTAGATAGAAAGCCGCGTTTTCACCGCCTCTTGTACGCCTCTTCAATTAATGACGGTTAAATGAATGGAAGGAAGGCGGCAGAAACGCTAGTATAGACTGCAAATTTGCTTCCCATTCATTTAACCGTGATTAATGGAAGAGACGCTTACTGGGCAGGGAAAACGCGGCGTTTAATCTGGTAGTATAGAATAGACCTCAGACCACAAGTTTATTGCAGCAAATGTCCACCAACATCCTCTCCTTTTAATTCAAAAAAAGGATTATTAAAGTAATTACATTTTCGCACTATCTTGACTCTGTTAAACCACTTTTCATGAAAACCGAAATATTAGCATTCGATGATTTGTTTAGGTATCGAAAGGAGAATTTTATATACTGAAGGATGTCATCTGGTCTTGTGCCATTACCGTCCCATTCATATAATACGAAACATTGCGGAGACGAATTTCCTTCTTATAATGGTCATAGGATTTGGAACTTGATTCCAAATCCTATTCGTGAGAGTCGTAACTTTATATGTTTTTAAAAAGGATTACGAAATATATTTGCTTAACCTATATACTGTACATCGATTTGATTGTAGTTTTTTTAATCAGTGTTTAAAATAATTTGAACTTCTCTGAACTTATATACAAGGGCTTGAAATTCACTATATTCATATTTTGTCTATAAATTTTCGTAAAATTGTAAAATTTGTAATTTTTTCTTCTATAACGAGTAAATAAATAAATTTAAATGAAATAATTGTAATTTAAATGAAATTAATGTAATTATAAAAATACGTGTAATTTAAAAACATTAATAAAATTTTATTGAAACAATTTTAATTATAATTTAGCTACATTAAATTCTTGTCTTTTTTTTGTATGATGTTTTCATGAAATTTTACTTCAAAACACCACGGCAATTTTCCCCTAATTTCCATTTTACTTACTATTCCATTAAACAATTAACCACATGATAAAGTACCTTATCTATACCTATTAACAATTGGCAGGTAAATCATGATAATTAGCATTGTTTAAGTACTAGATGTTATCCAGGTAAATCTGAAGAGTTTAATTAACTTGCTAATGTTGAGGTAAATAGGATGTCAGTCATGGCGTCACATTCCGAAATGTTATTCCCGAATTAATGACTTGATTTAAAAACTGATATCAAACATTGGTTGTGATTTCAGAGGTGAAACAAACGCTCTACAAACGCTACATGATTGTTGTTGTTACTTTCGAGGATTTTATTTAATGTAATTAATTTTTATCTGAAACGATTGGGTGATTGGAATTTTTTGTAAGTTGGTATTTTTTTACAAAAATTGTTTGTTTTATTTAGTTAAGTCATTTATATTAAATATTTAGTTTTGTGTATTTGTGATTTTCTGATCAGATTATGATAAATTTGTTTCATGTGATTCATATATGAATAAAATGGTGATAACATCGTTTAAAAAATTTTCTGACCTGTAAAACATGATCTTTTTTTCTTTGGACACCCGGCAACCCTGGTTCAACAAGGCCATTTTACACACAATTATCTAGGACATCTCTCCTACGAATTAGTTTCAGTTAACACAGACCGTAGAAAGGCCTTTAGGTATCTACCGCAGCGGTCAGTCGATCACTTGTCAGTTTTTCAATCAATGGATTCAATTAGCAGCCGTCAGTTAATTTCCTGACATTTAGGAGATCTCTTACCAGGTAAAAAAAAGTTAATTGATATTTTAATCAAAATCAGTAACTACATCCACCTAGTTGGAACTTTAGAACCAGAGTCAGTGTACAGTTCTCGTAGACCCCTTCTTGCTCTAGTGTACGGTGATCTGAAAGCTGTCGGTGATTGAGTAGAAGGCACTGTCCTTGTAGAGGAAGCTTCAAAACGTAGCAGAGTTGTAGTTTGAGGAATCGTACAGGTTGGTTTAATATCACTGGCATCTGCGGAGGAGACGGTACAACTTTGATTATTCATTAGAACTTCAAAACGCTCTACTTTATTGCAAAACATTTGATATACCTTCTAATTTAGGCTATTGACTATTAATTACTTACTGGGATTGTTTGGCCTGTTGGTAACTTGATGAGAATCTTCATTTTGAAATATATTTATACGAATAATTTGAAGTTTTTTTTTTGTTTGGGGTTTTAATTTATTTAAAAGAAGAATACGTAATAATACGTAACTTAGATACCATGACTCATATTATGATTCAGCTATAAAAATTATTAATATGAATTTAATTGTGTATAGGAAATATTTAAATACGTATTAAAAATATTCATATTGAATTACTGTTAGGCTCTTGACTGTCAAAAAGCTACTCCATTAGATAGAGAATATGAAGAGTTGTTAGTAATAATAAAGTATTTAATTGAAAGGAAAATAAAATAAAATTTTCAAGCGGAGGAACAATTTATAATAAATAGATATACGTATATTTATGTATGTTATATTAATCTAATATATTGAATTTATTCAACCCACCCTATTGCAGTTTTTTCAACATAGTATGTGGCATTGAACAATATATACAGCATATTTAATTCTACATGTTTATATGTACAAGCAACATTTTATTAACACTCACATGTTGGTCGGGTTTCAATAAATAAATTACATATAAATAGAAACATTATGTCAATATTAAAACATGAAATGGAAAGTGAATATTTAAAAATATATCTAATTAAACTTTAATAAATATTTCATTTATATGTCAGAAATCCAAATGAAAGTTAGATTCCAACTTTTGTTTCCTAATTTTAAAGAATTGTTCAGATACATTTTGTTTCTATCCGATGTACTGTGAAGATAATCTTTTCAGCGTAAGAAAAAGAATGGGGAACATTTCAGACACTCAGGTGTTTCGAGTTCATATTTATAAGCTTTGTCAGAAAAACGAGATACTTGAGTACATTAACAATAATTTTGATGCACTTTAGTGTCTCGACATTGCAGTGTGATGTACTTTAGTGTCTCAACATTGCAGTGTGATGCACTTTAGTGTCTCAGCATTGCAGTGTGATGCACTTTAGTGTCTCAGCATTGCAGTGTGATGCACTTTAGTGTCTCAGCATTGCAGTGTGATGCACTTTAGTGTCTCAGCATTGCAGTGTGATGCACTTTAGTGTCTCAGCATTGCAGTGTGATGCACTTTAGTGTCTCAGCATTGCAGTGTGATGCACTTTAGTGTCTCAGCATTGCAGTGTGATGCACTTTAGTGTCTCAGCATTGCAGTGTGATGCACTTTAGTGTCTCAGCATTGCAGTGTGATGCACTTTAGTGTCTCAGCATTGCAGTGTGATGCACTTTAGTGTCTCAGCATTGCAGTGTGATGCACTTTAGTGTCTCAGCATTGCAGTGTGATGCACTTTAGTGTCTCAGCATTGCAGTGTGATGCACTTTAGTGTCTCAGCATTGCAGTGTGATGCACTTTAGTGTCTCAGCATTGCAGTGTGATGCACTTTAGTGTCTCAGCATTGCAGTGTGATGTACTTTAGTGTCTCAGCATTGCAGTGTGATGCACTTTAGTGTCTCGACATTGCAGTGTGATGCACTTTAGTGTCTCGACATTGCAGTGTGATGCTTTTTAGTGTCTCGACATTGCAGTGTGATGCACTTTAGTGTCTCAGCATTGCAGTGTGATGCACTTTAGTGTCTCAGCATTACAGTGTGATGCACTTTAGTGTCTCAGCATTGCAGTGTGATGCACTTTAGTGTCTTAGAATTGCAGTGTGATGCACTTTAGTGTCTCAGCATTGCAGTGTGATGCACTTTAGTGTCTCAGCATTGCAGTGTGATGCACTTTAGTGTCTCAGCATTGCAGTGTGATGCACTTTAGTGTCTCAGCATTGCAGTGTGATGCACTTTAGTGTCTCAGCATTGCAGTGTGATGCACTTTGAATTAGAGTACTGTAATTAACACTTAGATACATAGAGACACTGAAGTACATCACACTGAAACACTTTCAAACTCTGTAACACATAAGAATATCAAAAAGTTATTGGATGTGATGGTTATAGACGGTTTTTTTAATACAGATACGTATTTTCAGATATTACACATAAATTTAAATGATATTCTTTACTAACACTTTGAAATCGAAATGGTAAGACCTGATCATCAATGAATAACATATTACAAAGATAAAGAAATGCACTACCTCATATGTTATAGAACCCCTGCCCAGTACAGTGGGGTAAATAATCGCACTGCATGTTAGATAGACAGGAGAGCAAGAGGTCGATTCTTAAAGATGGAATTGAGTTCCTGGTTGTTGGACTTACTTCAATTTCAGTATCTGGAATTGTATGTAGTGTAAGTTACGAATTATCGGTCTGTTTCACATCTTCGGTCAAATAAGAATGACAATAAAATTCTTATACGACCAAATATGTGAAACCGACCGATAATTCGTAATTTACCCTACATATATTTTGTTGCAGAAGTGTTGGTGACATTTCTAGTCCTCATATCTGCTATCATTGGTAGTAAGATGGTACCATTTTGAAGATAAATTATATAAGTTAATGTAATGCTAATGATTTGTTCTTAATAGTTTTAGAGATATTTAATGTTAAAATGTACCCCAGAATTCTGGAACATTCTGTGAATTTTACCAGCAATTAATCAAAAGGGTTTGTTTACAGTATTTATAGAATTGAAATGTTATTTTATTGCTCAAGAATATAATCAACTAATCAAGTTATCAAGTTACAAGTATGTAACAATTCAAAGAAAGTAGTGTTGTGCAGATATTCAAGTGAATGGAGGTTGCCTAACAACGAAATACAAACTACCCAGGTAGTAAATTATAGTGGGGCCATAGAAGATTAAAAGGGGGAAATTATGGTGGGGCCATAGAAGATTAATATGTAAAGTTATGGAGATGCAATTGGAGAGATTCTTAATCTTCTATGACCCACCATAACTTTCCCTTAATCTTCTATGACCCCACCATAACTTTCCCTTCTTAATCTTCTATGACCCCACCATAAATTCATCATTTCGATTATCATATCTTCCAAAAGTGATAAAAAAAAATGTAGTAAGGAAGAACGTTTAATTTAATTTCAAATATTTATGATTGCTCCATCTGAATCCATCAGAAAATTTCAAGATTTCCAGAAAACTAATAATAGAATACACTGCTCTTTTAAAAAATATGTAATATGCTAAATTCTCAAACCATGATATTCTTTTAATCAGTGTTTCACAGCGGAAAGAAAATTCAAATAATGGTAATAACTAGGGTTGTCACAATATGCTTTTAAAATCATAGATCTTAAGAATATCACAGACTAAATGAAATGGTATCGAATACTATACAGGGTGGCGCAAAAAAAGGAAACCCATTTACAAATTAGTTTATTTTACAAACAATTAATGCTAGAAATTTTCTAAAAATATACTTTTATTCATATAGTTTTTTTGCACATTTCATGGAAATCTGGTAAACTTACGACTAAAATTAAGCATCCTGCAGCTAATTGAAAAAGTATAAATAAAAAGGGCTTGTTCGAGGACGAAAAACACGAAAAGACTTCAGAATATGTGTAATTTATTTCCATATTGTGCTTTTTTTCATTTAATTAACGTTATGTTTAACGACCGTTACATTCATGAAAATACTTCATCACCAATCGCGATGTCTTCTCTAAAACGAGCATTTCTTTGCAGAAACCATCTTGAAAAATTTAGACTGTTCGGTAAATCAGTGCTAAGAGTTCGAGCCTTACATGCATGCATCTTAAAAGGATGATATTTTAAATCGTGTCTAACAATTCGGTGAAATGTGTCTTTAGTGATGTCTAATTCATTCCTTCTGGTTGATATTTTTGGATTCTCAATAAATAGTTCATGAATAAGATTAATGTTTTCATGTGTTCGTTCTGTTCTCCAGTGACCAAAACGCTTTTTGTTCAAAATGAAGTGGTTTCTTCAGTTTTGAACTTATTGATATAAGTCGATATGGTCTTATAGTTGGTGAAAATCTTTCCTGAAAGCTATGTTCAAAATGATGTTGGACCTGTTTAAAGCTTTCAGTGTTTAAATAACTTGTCACAACAAAAACTCTGTTCTTTTGAAAGCTGCGTTTTGAGGGTTTCGAATAGGAGATACAAATTAACGGCGAACTGAGTTTATTAGACATCAATTTTATATCAAACATCAATTTTCATAATGATAATTAATATTCTAATTGCCTTATTTGTTACAGAAAATAATATAATTTAATGTTTTTACATCCTTATGAAGTGAATTATACCTAGTGTGATTTTTTGGCATATTTCGTCCCCCCGCGCAAGCCCTTTTTATTTACCTTTTAATTCACTGCAGGATGTTTAATTTTTGTCTTAACTTCAACAGATTTTTAAGATAGATGCAGAAAAAGTAAAGGAATAAAATGTTGTATTTAGTAGAAAATTTGTAGCTTTAATTGTTTGTAAAATAATCTAGTTTGAAAATGGGTTTCCTTTTTTTTCGCGCCACCCTGTATACCGCTGGTGTAGAACCATTCAATACTCTTCAATTCTCTCCGTCTATAATATCCCAGGGATCTGTGATTTTAAAACATATGGTCACAACCCCAGACTTATAAATTAGCTTATTATATAACTTTTAAAAGGCTGAAAAATTATAATTTAGTTACGGGGGCAAGTTTCATAATCCAAAACACCGAATCATTGTATTTTTCAACTATTTATAACACGTCCTGTTTAGATTGGAATTAATTAGAGATATTTTTGTCCGAATTCATAAAACTGTTAGAGTTGATAAAAAGGTGTATTAATTAATATAAAATTGGTAATGTGGATGAATATAAATGACTATTGGTACAAATAATCAGTTTTCAAGTGAAAACTAAATTTCCATTGACCTTATGCTCATGACGGCAGTAAAGCTACTCCATGAGATGCTATAGAAAAAGTCTAGTTAAAGAAAGTATAATTGCTATACGATTAGTTATGTATTATTGAACAGTTCCACATTTTCGATCATGTAAGAAAAATATATTAATAGTGTTATTTAATTGGTTATTTTTAATTACATATATTTTTCTTACATGATCGAAAATGTGAAACTGTCCGATAACTCGTCACTTACCCTATTCTATTTTCTGGAAGTGAAATATCGTGAGAGAAAATATTATTTTTTGGTGGGTTATAATGATGCATTATTGTGATATATATCTATTATACTTTTAAATACCATTAAATAAGCATTTACTTTAACATTGAGGATATTAGAAATTAATTTGAAAACTTAACCTGTAATTAGTTTGAAAACTGAATTAGAAAATTATTTTAAATTTCAAATTGATTTTAAATTGAATTTTAACGCTTCAAACGATACTTTTTTTTTCCGTTTCTAAATATTATTATGAAATTTATTTTCAATAAATTACCTACAATTTAATAGGAAGCACAGATTTTATCTACATACTTTACTATCAAATAATTTTTTTTAAATTTAAGGTATATGGAATATTCTAATATTCTCATGGACTTCTTTGCAGATAAAGAAACTTTAAAAAAATAAGTAAGTATAGTATTTATGCTCGGAATCGTATCGGTTATTATAACTACGAACATGTTCATACACGTTTAAACAAGTCCATACATGTTTAAACATGTCCATACACGTTTAAACATGTTCATACACGTTTAAACATGTCCATACACGTTTAAACATGTCCATACACGTCTAAACATGTCCATACAAGTTTAAACATGTCCATACACGTTTAAACATGTCCATACACGTTTAAACATGTTCATTCAAGTTTAAACATGTTCATACACGTTTAAATGTGTTCAAGCATGTTAAATATGTTCAGACACTTTCTGACATGTTAAGAAACGTTTAAATATTTTGAAAAACGTTCAAGAATGTCCTGATTCGTTCAAACATGTTAAGTAACGTTTATACATGATCAGAAACGTTTAAACATGTTTGGAGACGTTTAAATATGTTAAGAAACGCCAAAAAATTTCAGACAAGTTCAAACATGTTCAAAGTGAAGTTCACAGTGCTTAATATTCAATCTTAACGGTTAGAGTGTAAGTAACCCCATATAAAGAGTCAGATGTTATATTTGAGCTTAACAAGGGCTTTGTATTTGGTAAAATAGACGCAGGTATCACGCTTGGTCTTCCACGGCAAGAACGCAAGTCTCTTGTCCCTATTTCATCCCGCTGGCAGAACCTCCGACAGAATAGGCGCCGTGTCAACTTCCGAGGAAGAACAACCTGCTTCGTCAGCAGAACTCAGGGAACTCTCTGAGTGAAAGTCCTTCTCCTTCAGGAGTCTTGGTCTCAGGACAGTCTTCTTACCACTTGTTGCGAAGTGGTCCGTTGAGCTGAGGAAAGGATCGAAAACATCAGAGAAGGTACTTTTGTCTGAGGAATGATTGGACTCTTGTCGCTTACTCTGATGGTCTTCTTTGGCTTTGGTTTGCGGGCAAAGATTCGCACTGTCTCGCTTAGCAACTCTCGATCTGAAAAGAGAGTTAAATTGTTAAACAAGAGTAAGAGAGTTACATTGTTAAACAAGAGTAAGAGAGTTACATTGTTAAACAAGAGTAAGAGAGTTACATTATTAAACAAGAGTAAGAGAGTTACCTTATTAAACAAGAGTAAGAGAGTTACATTGTTAAACAAGAGTAAGAGAGTTACATTGTTAAACAAGAGTAAGAGAGTTACCTTATTAAACAAGAGTAAGAGAGTTACCTTATTAAACAAGAGTAAGAGAGTTACCTTATTAAACAAGAGTAAGAGAGTTACATTGTTAAACAAGAGTAAGAGAGTTACATTATTAAACAAGAGTAAGAGAGTTACCTTATTAAACAAGAGTAAGAGAGTTACATTGTTAAACAAGAGTAAGAGAGTTACATTGTTAAACAAGAGTAAGAGAGTTACCTTATTAAACAAGAGTAAGAGAGTTACCTTATTAAACAAGAGTAAGAGAGTTACCTTATTAAACAAGAGTAAGAGAGTTACCTTATTAAACAAGAGTAAGAGAGTTACCTATTAAACAAGAGTAAGAGAGTTACATTGTATGTTTCGACAAAGTTGTTCAATTAGATTTAAAAAGTTAGTGTGATGATATTTTTTATTTTAGGTATAAAACCTTTCACAATGAATAATTTTTTCCAACTTTTCACGAAAATATATTTACTTTTCCTTATAACTAATAGGGTATGTTCCGAATTATCGGTCAGTACTACATCGTCGGTAATATAATAAAAAACAATATAAAAATTATTATTATTACACAGTGCTATCTAATACTTCTGCAAACCCGGGTTTGCAGAAGTATTAGATAGCACTGTGTAATAATAACAATTCTTATATTGTTTTCTCTTATATGACCGAAGATGTAGTACTGACCGATAATTCGGAACATACCCTATTACATTCAGTATTGTTTTACATTTTTAATTCAATCTTTACAATCTTCAACCTCAGATTGTAGTAGTAGTTCACTAATATTATGTATAATGCACTTCATCCAGTTATCTGAGTACCGTGTACCAATTATAATCCTCACACCTGAACGGACGAGTTTCGGACGCAGGGAAATTAATTACATAATGTAAATATAATGAGATTCGAATGACCTTAAACCGTGAACAGTTTCCTGAGCTTTAGAATACTAAGTTGCTTCGTAACCGGTCCCGTTGGTTATGATATTTGGGAACTTATTTTCATGACTAATTTGAACTGTGAAAACTTGAAACAGAATGAATAGATTTCTGTATTTTAGATTAACAGCTGTACAGATAATTGAACAGATAATTGTACAGATAATTGTACAGATAATTGAACTGTATTTTTATACCGAAACAATAAGTAAGATACGACAAATGAAGTTGGTCTTAAGAATAAAATATATCACTAAACATTACTGGTAGGAATAACGTTACTGAATTGATTGAATATAAGTAGGCCTCGCTTTTATAAAAGTGGTAATAATTGAAAGACATATCTCGATATTATTACCGTTCTTAGACTTAGAAAACGGAGAGAATTTTGTTGTGATTATTTCACGGTAACTACACTAAACATCAATATAATAATCTAGTTGAAGTTATTAGATGCAATTGGTACAGAAATTCAACATGTCCCATTTTAGGATAAGTGTTATTGCCTGGTTAGAGATTTTCGAACATGTAAAAATCTATATATAATAATAATTTTTAACTTTTATTTCAATTAGTTTCCATTATATCAATTAGAATAGAAATTAAATAATATTTTTTCAATTTTCTTTTATAACATATCCGAAATTGTAGAACGAACCAATAACTTGGATCATGTACCCTACTGCCTAAAATATTTCACAGAGCATAAAATTACTGTCCGTTCAATGTAACGCAATTATATAAATCAAAGTATCTATTAATTACTCATCTATACTGAGTGAGAGTTACGCTGAATTTTAAAACGTTTAACTAATTCATTGCTTTGAACTTTCATCACAGAACATCAACTAATTCTGACAACAAACACTGGAACACTGTTTAATAGGCTTAGTAGTCGAACTTTAAATATAATTTTCTTTTACTATAACTCATAGAAAATGAAATGTTTTTTAAGGAGAAACAATTATATACTTCTTGTGACTTTTACCCGGTTCTTATTACCATTTGGTAATAAGACTGAGACTTAATTTGGTAATAAATGGGGGGCCTGCCTGTATACCACAACAATTATAAATATATCTTAAGCCGGACATCAAAATAAATAATCAATTGCAATATATTCCAAACTAACCTTTTAGATGGGCGAGATGAATAATGTCCGCATTTAACACCCGGAAGTGGAGGAGGGACCGGGATGGACACTGCTTTGGTTCTTGGAGGAGTTGGTGGTGCATTTAGTGACCTAGAGACTAGAGGTGTTCCTCCTTGTCTCAGAGATGTTGGTGATACGTTAGAACTACAGCAAAATGGACGAGAAATACACAAACTAGACTTGCTATCGTTATTTTCGTGGTAACTGTCCGCGTTACCGTTGGGTGTACGTCATGAGTTGTGCAGGAGAGGATGGTAGAGATTGTCCATGGGTATGTTGGAATTGGTGGACATTGTCGCATTGCTGCTTGTCGTTGTTGTGTCTTCTAAAGGGTTTGATAATTTATTTGGACATTCGTAGAACTTTTGTTTATATTTTCTGGATAATAAAGAGAGTAAACAAACAGCAAATCCTAATAGCGAAACGATTACCAATATTGCCACAACGGTTACGTTGTTCGATCTTGAAATTCCTTGTAGCATGAATTTGGCATTCTGAGTAGTGGAAACGCAGCAGGAAATCTTCAGATAATAACCTGATAGATCTTCATAGCCTATGCAAAATCTATATTTCGTTTCTGGCTCTAACTCTCCTATAGTAAAAGATCTCCTACTCTGACTGGCGATGGCTGACAGTTCTCCTCCTATGAATGTTTCGTTGTTACCGCTGTCGATTCCGTAAATTATTTTATATTCAGGAAACGCCCTCCTCTCTGTTCCATTCCAGACTAAAGTGATGAACGTAGAACCGACTGATATTGAAAATAAATTGATGTCAATCCCTGTAACTGTGAGCTTCAACGACATCGTATCATTTCCAGCAGGGTTTTCAGCATAACACTTGAACATACCTGCGTCACTGGGTTTTAAGTGGTAATATACAAGCGTTCCAGGCGGAAAGAATCTTTTACGTATTTCATTTAGAGGAGTGTTGATATAACTTCCATCAGGAAGAACCCAACTTAATTTAGGTTGCGGTGTTCCCATAGCACGGCATTCTAAAATGGTTTTCTCTCCAACACGTCTGCGAATTTCACTCTTCCTGGTGATATTCAGAATTGTTGGTGCACATTTCTTAGGCAATTTGAACAGATCTATATTTTTCAGTAACTTTTGTTTCAGTTGTGGAGGAGAAGCACAGACCAAATGATCTGGTTCCTCTAAGTTCATTGACGAATTGATTTTTTTCGGGTGGTCAGTGAAATATTCTCTTAGCCATCGAATGTTACAATCGCAGTTCAAAGGGTTGCCATATAAATGCAGTTTCACGCCATGTGGTAGATGGTTTGACATCTCTTTCTGCAAACCGTGTAAATTATTATAAGCTAATTTAAGTTCTAGTAAACTTTCTATGTTTACAAAGGCCATTGGATCAATATAGCCCAAACGTTTGTTATTAGTAAGCTCTAAACAAGTGAGATTTCTGACGCTGTAGAATGCTTTAGCATCGATTATGAGAAGTTCTGGCATTTGGCTGATACTTATCGTCGCCACACTTAAATGAGAGAAATCCAGAGGCTTTATCTTGATAATAGGATTCTGATCAAAAGTTACTGTTTGCAGGGTGGACATACTTTGCAGAGCTGCAGTAGGAATCCTTCCTATTAGGTTATCTTCTAGAGTTAGCTCTTCTATAAGTCTGAGGCCAGAAAAAGCTCTTGGATCTATGGACGCTATTCTATTGCCTGCAAGGTTTAGATGTTTCAGGTTTTTCAGAGGACGGAACACGGTGGCTGGGATATTGTGCATTCTATTATGAGCTAGATTCAGCGACTTCAAACTGGTCAATCCATGGAACCATTCTTCGTACAATGATCCTAGAAGGTTTTGCTCTAAATCTAATATTTCGAGAAGATATAACTCTATGAATGCTTCATCTTCAATATAATTGATGCTGTTATGAGAGAGTACGAGATATTTCATATTAATGGGGCCTTGGAAGGTATCGTGGAAAACAGTCGATATTTCATTCTTGCCGACGTTAAGATACAGTAAGTTTGTCAAATTCTGGAACATTTTACCTCTCCCTATAGATTTGATAGAATTACCAGAGAGATCGAGTTCCTTCAGCTCATGCAGTTTTGCAATTCTCCTGTCTACAGTAACAACACTGTTCCCTCTTATGTTGATCACTTGTAGGTTTGACTTCAGAGGACTGGGAAATTCGGTTACGTTCGTGAAAGAGCAATCTAAGGTTCTTAATTCTAATTTAAATATTTTAGAGAGTTTCAAGCCACAGGTGCAATAATCAGGACATACGAAATTGTAAATATAACAATCACTCTGAGGTATTCTCATAATTGTAAGTATAAGTAGAAGAAGAACTACCATTGTGTAGCTTCTATTAGTCTCCTTGATTTTCATTTTGGTGGCCATTTTTGGTATATGCAGTACTATATCATTTAGTTCAATGGATTCGAATAGTTGCAATTCGATTTCTTCTTAGGCAGGAATACTTGAATCTCGATGGCTTGGCGGGAAGTTGTCTAATCTGAAAAGATAGAAAAAGAATTGATTATTATTTTAAAAATACTCAATAATTTATACGAGTTGATATCGTTTTGAAGTATTTGTGTTTGATATAAATTACGACAAGTAAATATTTTAATATATTTTGATTTAAAAATAAAAATACCGATTTTCTTACAAATTATGCTGAATTTTACCAAAGAGTGAAATTATTTAAATTATATTACGTGAATCAGGAAATTACGCAAATGAAAATACTTTCAAAATTTCTCTTATCATATAACAAGACATTGTTTGAAATCATTACCGAGCCTAATCTTGATAAGGATTTGAAATCAGCTCGCCATCTTACGATAAAGTTTGTCTAATATTACGAACAGGGATAATAATTGAAAGAAATGGAAGGATGAGAAGAAGTTATGAAAGATTTTTAGCTTAATTTTTTGGGCTAAGTTTCTTTGGGTAACTTTTGGTGTGGAGTGCGGCAATATATCAGTGGGAGACGCTCCCAGTGGTGGTAGATAAGCTCTACACAAACTTACGACTCAAACTTTACAACTCCTATCATATCTTTTTATTATATATATCACCCACTGATGGAACTCTGTGTGTATCTTTTAATAACGCTGTGGATCTCAACGGGAAAGGTGCTTTTTTAATTCTCCGTTTGTTACCTGTTGAGTTCTATTGTTATGGTGATTGCTTTCATGAAATGAAATCATATTTGATGTCACATTCAAAATGAAATTCAAAACATTTGACTGATTTCGAATGATAATGAATGGTGAGACTTAAAATGAAACTTTAAAATGATTTTAACTATTCACTAGCTGTCAGAATGTTATAATTGAAATGTGTTCTTTCATTGCTAACAGTGCCCTAAGTACTCGCGTTATTGTGAAAGTTTTTCAAGCAGTTGCCGGTAGGTATTAGGTTCTAGAATGACTCGACACCTTGAATACCGCTTTCTCAGATCATTTTCCACTAATAACTGTTGACTCTAGTTTCAAAAAGCACTTGAAGCAGAGTATCATTTTAGTCCCGAGCACAATTACCCCGATTACCAGCAGGAAGGAGGTAATACTGTTTGCTCATTAGCCCAGGAACAATAGCCTGGCCCGGCAAACGAGAACTCTATTGTCGGCGGAAAGAACCACTCTGTCCTGGGACACATTTATACTGCCAAATGAGCAGGCAAAAGAGCACTGGATGCCTATGAAGGAAATAAATAATAGTCTGAATATGAAGATTGTAATTGTTAAATAAAAATATGTCCGAAGCTGCTATTACCCAAACGGGAATTTGAAATCGCTATTAATATTTTCAGCTTTTCAATATATGCCAATTTTTTTAATTTTTACGATGTATTGATTTTTATTTGGATGTTTGATAACCTCTTCAAACTTGCAGATTATTACCGTCTCTCTACAAGCATGATTTATTGAGTATTCCTCTACTTCTGCCTAAGAAACATTTTGGTTTCTTGTCCCACTCGACCAAATCACTGTTTACTCTTTTGGATCCTATTGACCGCAGATTGAAGATTAGAATTTCCGAAGCAGATGCTCCTTCAGGACATTTCTTCTTTATTTCATTCACATATTAAAGAGAATAATATTATATATTTATGAAAAATTTTCAGTACCTGTATTAATTCTACAAAACAGGATGTATTCTACAGTGCGACTTGATTGAATAAAGTTAAATTTACAGCATCAAAAACTGTTTTTATGATTCGAATTCTCACACATTCGAATTTTGATATCTGAGGTAAATTGAAGGTAGAAAAATATTGTTGTCGAAACTCAGATTTTCAATAAAACTATTTCATTGATAGTAATTATTTTTTCGTAAAAAGACTACTATAATCATTATAAAATAAATTGCACTGATTTATTAATAATATGTATTTAAACTTTTATCTGTTCTAAATGTTTAGCTGAATACCTAAAAATTAAAAAGACATTTTTTTTACTGAGGAATTCATAGATTTGAAAGTCTATAAAAATTTAAATTTTTATATTTTTTCTTTAAAAGATTACTGGCTATGCAAACTTTCTGCAACGCTACTGTAATGATGCAGCTGCAGTGCCTCAAGCTGATGCAGTATCGATGCATTATTCAAGCCGATGCATTCCGCATTCTCTTCAGTATATATCAGCGTGTCTGTCAAGCGTCACTTTCGAATTAGCGACAAGAGGCGTTCGAACAGCACGTCTGACATCGGGAGACAAGACGTCTAATGGATCTACAGAATTCGGCAAAGAACTTCCAGGATTGGGAGTTTCTGAGAAATTGTCTAGAGAGGGGTATATATTTTTCATAAAAGTAAGGTAAAATATGATAACTAAATAAGTAAAATATGAATAAATCACATCGAGAATATGAACGAAAGAAATTTTTGTATTTTATTTAAAACTAATATTGTAGGATTCTTTAACGCTCAATGTTTTTCATAAATAAGGGATTTTTTCATTCATTTACAGTTCGATGATAATAGTACAAATATAGAAATCTATAAATTATAATAGATCAAATTCACGAGCATACAGAGTCACAGAGTATTTACAAAGTGGTCTATGCCACATAGAACACTTTGGATAATCGAGTGCAAAAGAAAAGAATGAAATGGTCTATGTACAAGAGCCACTTAACATACGGTCATGTAGACCACTACACATTTTTGCCCTTCAATTACTTCATAAACAAATATCACATTTATACAATATCGGAATGGGATCTTCTAAGACACCAGAGTTCTTTAAACTTCCTCAATGAAATCCTTGCCATGAATAATTTGAATAAATCCGTCGACTGCCTTAATTAAAGTTGGTTTCATTTTTCACACGAAGAGAGTGCCGCTCGCTACGTCTTTGACCATAAAATGCTGTGTCAGCTGTTCGGAACAGCTCTCAAATGAATGCTCTAGCAGCCCCACCGACATGAAAAGACCTCTGAAAAATTTCAAACACGCCTGCAAGATTAAATTTTAATGGCAGCCATTCCGGAAAGTGTGGAGCATACTGGATGACGAAGAAACATCTTGTGATTTTGACAGCTCTTGAAAAAAAAATCTGATTGTTAGTTGAGCTAGTGATTGTTGTTCTTGATTTAGTTGTTATTGATATAATCATTCTATTTTCAGCCTAACACACTAAGATCAGTATGAATAATAATAATAAAGCTGACGTTAAAGTTTTACCTCAATTGTTGCGTAAGTGTGAGTTTTAACTGAGAAACAATCAAGTAGTGATAGTTTAAAGCTATATCATCCTTAGCTTCATTTCCCACATAGTTCTAGAACATTAGACGTATGTTACAAAGAGTCCCACGTGCCAAGCCTCTGGCGTAAAGCGTATAGTGGAAAGCAGGAGGATTCCTTCCATTGTCCGAGTATCGAAGCAATCTTACCGCGCAAAGTTTCTGATACATTTTTGACAGAATAGCTGTTATGAAAATAGAGAAATGACACTTTTGGAGAAGAATGGTCTTAGGCACAGTTATTTAATCCTATAGTGTAAAGGAGTTTGGTAAGTTATGTTATTTAGACCGTTACACAATTTTATACATGTGTTTTACACTGACGGTTTGGTAGAACGTGTCTCAGTGGGTGTTTATTTTATTCCTATTTATTCTTCTTAATAAAGATACAGTTTTTGTTCACGAATTTATCATTGAATATGGTACACGTGGATATAAGTATACAGTATATACTTCAGCTAAACTTCTATTTATCATAATTCTAAGAGAGAGAAATAAGAACTGCTTCTATAGATTAGATTCTTATTGTAGCAACCATGTGATAATTAGTAAATAAATGATTGCAATGTATTAGTTTCGATAGGGTGAGAGGGTTTTAATTAACGGTTCCCCTTTGAAAGGACCTCTCGAAAGCTTAGTTGACAAATGACTGCAATATTGGAGGCTCGGTTGAGCTGTGAGGACTGAGGGAAACAATAACTCAAGAAAACATTGCTGTGACGTCACGGAGGTGATTTGTGAGACTCTACACCGGGTGAGATGAACTAAAAACAGAAGTAACGTCTAGAAAAAGGGAGATTTGTGATTGCAGGGAACATGGAGTGATTGTGACACTATTTCATTGATATAGTGTGGGGAGTTTGAAATGATGAGGAAATCCTGTTAATTCCTATATTGCATGACCCCATTCCTATATTGCATGACCCCATTCCTATATTGCATGACCCCATTCCTATATTACATGACCCCATTCCTATATTCCATGACCCCATTCCTATATTGCATGACCCCATTCCTATATTGCATGACCCCATTCCTATATTGCATGACCCCATTGCTATTTTAGTGCAACTTGCACTAAAATAGCAATGGGGTATAATAATTACTATTTTAAAGAGTTGTTCCATTTTGAAGTGTCCATGAAATTTTTTAATAATTTAAATGTGAACTAAATCAATATATTAGTATGTTCAATATGTTGTACGAATACAAAGATATAAATGAATATATATTAATGAAAACAATACAATTATGTATTTGCCCGTTAAAAATAACGGGTCATCCATCATCAATACCAATTTATTACCCGTTATTAGGTTACTTTTAATGAATTCAATTAAAATAAAATTTTCTACAAAGTCTAATTTATTTTATAGATAAAATACATTTAAAAATTGAATAAAAACAGGGGAATTTAAATATCAAGTCAATATATTCCCGTGCGTATCATAGTTACATTCTTCATGTTTAATACCCGTAGTGTAAAAGCGGACACCAAATAAATAAATACACTAAGGAAATTATTAGTATAGATATTTATCTATCTTTTCTACAATCAGTAAAATAATTTATTATACCCTATTCCTATATTACTGCAAGTTTCACTAATAGGGTAAATTACGAATTATCGGTCAGTTTCACATCTTCGGTCATATAAGAGAAAACTATATTATAATTGTTATATATTTTTAGTTGGTATCCATGACACCTACAGGTATCATGGATACCAACTAAAATTAAAATTAAATAACAATTATAATATAGTTTTCTCTTATATGACCGAAGATGTGAAACTGACCGATAATTCGTAATTTACCGACAGTCCACTAAGATATAGAAGTAATATGAAGAACTTATCTTCTCGAATATGGAATTCATTTTAAAAGGGAATAATTAATAAAATTGATGTTATCAGAAGTTTCCCCAGTTAATTAAACTTTAAAAATAGTAGTTAGTTTTGGAGAAATGGTGTGAATTAAATAACATACAATGAGAACATTCACAAATACTGAAATTTGAAGAGAGATAATTCACGACTAGAGAAATATTAATTAGTATGATATAGTCATTCTCATTAACTCTTTATTGTTATTGTGATTATATTTAATCACTTGGATTAAGTGTGAAAACCTATTTTCTGAACGATTAAAGGGGCAGTTCAGTCAATTTTTGTTTTCATATTATTAATGTTGAACGATCACTTATTAAGAATAAAGCATTCTTGTAGAATTAAACGGTTGAAAAAAATATAATAAGCGATATATACCATATTTTATACATTCGATTTAGTTCCTGCGTCCTCCTACAGATGGCGCCACCACTCTGTACTATTTGTTTACATTTTACAGCTGATAACATGTGAACAATTTTTCTATCAACAGTATTAACAAGTAATTTATGAAGAGATGGTTTTCTTTTCAAAACGAAATCTAATTGACTCGAAGGACAGTTTTCAATTTCACAAATTCTTTTCACCATTTTCATAAGTTAATAACCGATTCAAGTCTGGGACTGGTTATCCTTTTGTTTACGTACTACAATGACTAGTTACGCGGTCCACCGCAGTCCACAGATGGCGCCACTAATTTACAATATACTTTTTATATAAACATTTCTAAAATCAACGAATATTCTAATGTTACATAAATAAATATACTAAATCGATTTAGGACCAATTTGGCGATAGTTTGATTTTGACTGAATGCCCCTTTAAGGGTTTATTAAATGGAATTATTTCGATGATATATGCAATGTACTTAGGATATTTTACTCCAACTAGTCATGGTTGTGATGGTTGTATGGTTGTTTGAATATTTGGATGTCTGGATATTTGGTTATTTTGATGTTTGGATGTTTTGTTGTTTGATTGTTTGGATGTTTTCTTGTTTGAATGGTATAATTTGGATATAATGTATGTTTGGATATAATGTTTGGATATAATGTTTGTATGTTTGGTTATTTGTATGTTTGGTTGTTTTGATGTTTGGTTATTTGTATGTTTGGTTGTTTTGATGTTTTGTTGTTTGGATGTTTGGTTGTTTGTATGTTTGGTTATTTGGTTGTTTGGATGTTTGGTTATTTGGTTGTTTGGATGTTTGGTTGTTTGTGGTTTGTTATCTGGTTGTTTGGATGCTTGGTTATTTGGTTATCTGGTTGTTTGGATGTTTGGTTATTTGGTTGTTTGGATGGATGTTTGGTTGTTTGAGTTTGGTTATCTGGTTGTTTGGATGTTTGGTTATTTGGTTATCTGGTTGTTTGGATGTTTGGTTATTTGGTTGTTTGATTATTTGGTTGTTTGGATGTTTGGTTGTTTGGAGATTTGGTTGTTTGTATGTTTGCTTATCTGGTTGTTTGGATGTTTGGTTATTTGGTTGTTTGGTTGTTTGTATGTTTGGTTATTTGGTTGTTCGGTTGTTTGGTTATTTGGTTGTTTGGATGTTTGGTTGTTCGGTTGGTACCTCCAAGCCACTCCAGTAATCAGTCAAACATTTTTCATCTTTCATTCTTTTTCTCCGTCGTGGCGTTTGTAAAGAAAAGAAAACAGGTAATTTCCAGCCATAAATTATGTTTAGAGCAAACTATTTCACTTCTCTCGAGTTCTGATGGGGGAATAATTCCATGGGTTATTATGGAGAGAAACTCTCTTTAGAAGAACATCCTTGAAGGAATGAATAATTAGTCTTTCACAGCCCAGTAGACTAATGAAAAACTAAATGCTGACAAATAGCTAGAACAGGACTACTGTTATCATAAAATTCATATCTTTAACTATCTATACTAATACTACCCGTAGTGTGTTTATTTATTTGGTGTCCGCTTTTACACGACGGGTATTAAACATGAAGAATGTAACTATGGTACGCTCGGGAATATATTGACTTGATATTTAAATCACCTGTTTTTTATTAAATTCTTGAATGTATTTTATGTATAAAATAAATTAGACTATGCAGAAAATATATTTTAATTGAATTTGATAAAAGTAACTAATAACGGGTAATAAACTGGTTATGATGATGACCGGTTATTTGTAACGGGAATGTACACTAGTTAGATAATATCTTTCTTGTTTTCAATGAAAAACTATCGTATTTAAACAAAAATTACAAAAAAATAAACATACCAATTAAAAAAGTTTCAGAAAATTTTAGAAATAATCAGAAAATATCAGATTTAGTATAAAATAACGTTATAGTACCTGGTCACTTAATTAGGGCCACAGTACTCGGATAGTGGGGGGTTTGCACAGGTCATGGTAGGTGAGTCAGATTGATGACCTGAGTTAACTCCCATTTCCCGAGGACTGTGAGTGTTGTTTGTATGCAGTTTGTGTAACAAAATTATAGGTAAGACAGTACACATTAAGTACTATCAGTGACTAAATGAAACTGAAAACATTTTTGAATACGTTATAGACATTACTTTTTTCTAGATGGTAAATTCCAAATCTAAAGCTAATCTAATTACCTATTTAAAGCTAATCTAATTCCCCATCTAAAGCTATTCTAATTCCCTATCTAAAGCTAATCTAATTCCCTATTTAAAGCTAATCTAATTCCCCATCTAAAGCTATTCTAATTCCCTATCTAAAGCTAATCTAATTCCCTATTTAAAGCTAATCTAATTCCCCATCTAAAGCTATTCTAATTCCCTATCTAAAGCTAATCTAATTCCCTATTTAAAGCTAATCTAATTCCCCATCTAAAGCTATTCTAATTCCCTATCTAAAGCTAATCTAATTCCCTATTTAAAGCTAATCTAATTCCCCATCTAAAGCTATTCTAATTCCCTATCTAAAGCTAATCTAATTCCCTATTTAAAGCTAATCTAATTCCCCATCTAAAGCTATTCTAATTCCCTATCTAAAGCTAATCTAATTCCCTATTTAAAGCTAATCTAATTCCCCATCTAAAGCTAATCTAATTCCCTATTTAAAGCTAATCTAATTCCCCATCTAAAGCTGTTCTAATTCCCTATCTAAAGCTAATCTAATTCCCTATCTAAAGCTAATCTAATTCCCTATCTAAAGCTAATCTAATTCCCTATTCAAAGCTAATCTAATTCCTCATCTAAAGCTAATCTAATTCCCCATCTAAAGCTAATCTAATTCCCCATCTAAAGCTAATCTAATTCTCTATCTAAAGTTAATCTAATTCCCAATCTAAAGCTAATCTAATTCCCTATCTAAAGCTAATCTAATTCCCTATCTAAAGTTAATCTAATTCCCAATCTAAAGCTAATCTAATTCCCTATCTAAAGCTAATCTAATTCTCTATCTAAAGCTAATCTAATTCTCTATCTAAAGCTAATCTAATTCCCTATCTAAAGCTAATCTAATTCCCTATCTAAAGCTAATCTAATTCCCTATCTAAAGCTAATCTAATTCCTCATCTAAAGCTAATCTAATTCTCTATCTAAAGTTAATCTAATTCCCAATCTAAAGCTAATCTAATTCCCTATCTAAAGCTAATCTAATTCCCTATCTAAAGTTAATCTAATTCCCAATCTAAAGCTAATCTAATTCCCTATCTAAAGCTAATCTAATTCTCTATCTAAAGCTAATCTAATTCCCTATCTAAAGCTAATCTAATTCCCTATTTAAAGCTAATCTAATTCCCCATCTAAAGCTATTCTAATTCCCTATCTAAAGCTAATCTAATTCCCTATTTAAAGCTAATCTAATTCCCCATCTAGAGCTAATGTAATTCCCTATTTAAAGCGAATCTAATTCCCTATTTAAAGCTAATCTAATTCCCCATCTAGAGCTAATGTAATTCCCTATTTAAAGCGAATCTAATTCCCCATCTAAAGCTGTTCTAATTCCCTATCTAAAGCTAATCTAATTCCCTATCTAAAGCTAATCTAATTCCCTATCTAAAGCTAATCTAATTCCCTATTCAAAGCTAATCTAATTCCTCATCTAAAGCTAATTTAATTTCCTATCTAAAGCTAATCTAATTCCCTATCTAAAGCTAATCTAATTCCCTATCTAAAGCTAATCTAATTCTCTATCTAAAGCTAATCCAATTCTCTATCTAAAGTTAATCTAATTTCATATCTAAAGCTAATCTAATTCTCTATCTAAAGTTAATCTAATTCCCAATCTAAAGCTAATCTAATTCCCTATCTAAAGCTAATCTAATTCCCAATCTAAAGCTAATCTAATTCTCTATCTTAAGCTAATCTAATTCCCTATCTAAAGTTAATCTAATTCCCAATCTAAAGCTGATCTAATTCCCTATCTAAAGCTAATCTAATTCTCTATCTAAAGCTAATCTAATTCTCTATCTAAAGCTAATCTAATTCCCTATCTAAAGCTAATCTAATTCCCTATCTAAAGCTAATCTAATTCCCTATCTAAAGCTAATCTAATTCCCTATCTAAAGCTAATCTAATTCCCTATCTAAAGTTAATCTAATTCCCAATCTAAAGCTAATCTAATTCCCTATCTAAAGCTAATCTAATTCTCTATCTAAAGCTAATCTAATTCTCTATCTAAAGCTAATCTAATTCCCTATCTAAAGCTAATCTAATTCCCTATCTAAAGCTAATCTAATTCCCTATCTAAAGCTAATCTAATTCCCTATCTAAAGCTAATCTAATTCCCTATCTAAAGCTAATCTAATTCCCTATCTAAAGCTAATCTAATTCCCTATCTAAAGCTAATCTAATTCCCTATCTAAAGCTAATCTAATTCCCTATCTAAAGCTAATCTAATTCTCTATCTAAAGCTCATCTAATTCTCTATCTAAAGCTAATCTAATTCTCTATCTAAAGCTAATCTAATTCCCTATCTAAAGCTAATCTAATTCCCTATCTAAAGCTAATCTAATTCCCTATCTAAAGCTAATCTAATTCCCTATCTAAAGCTAATCTAATTCTCTATCTAAAGCTAATCTAATTCCCTATCTAAAGCTAATCTAATTCCCTATCTAAAGCTAATTTTTGTTTTGACTCATATGAATGGGTTATTTTTGCGCCTACCTACTACTTAAAAGTAGTTAAATTGACGTTAGTTAAAAGAACATAGTCGTTTTGACTTACTCCCAAACTTAAAAAAAAGTAGCGCCAACTCCCATAATAAGTTAATTTATACACCAGATACATTGGATTAACAGTCTTTGTGAGTTACTACAATACGCTCTGTCATAGTTGTTTTAACATACTTTAAAATTATCAAAAAAGTAACTTGTAACTCTCATAGTAAGTTAATTCAATCCATAAAATGTATTGAATTAACTAATGTTTGATGACACACCACGTCATAGTTGTTTTAATACACGTGAAAACATGAATAAAGTCCAACCAACTCACGTAATGAATTGATTCAAAGCATAAATTGATGGCCCATTAGATATTACAATATGGGTTGTACTTTTCTCTCTCTATTTTCTCTAGCTATGTTGAACGTCTGCAGCGCCATTTGGTGTTATGCGGCCATTCCTTGAACTAAATCGGGAAGAAGATACTCTACTTCAATAACTCAAAATGAAAAGTGAAATTGTATAAATTATAGACATTGAACAAAATTACGATATAAAAAGATAGATTAGATTTTTCTCCTTGAATCTAAAAGTTATAATAGAAAAATCATGGTGGAGTGTAAATATTATTTGATATTATTTCTATAAAGGATGGAAAAAGAATATGTCTACGATTTCATCTTCCTATCTTGATATAAAATGAATATGCAATTCATAATAATAAATACTCAAACAATATACATATCATTCGGAATATATATGTAGGTAAATTATGATTACTATACTCGTCAAACTTGTGTACTATCTTACCTTTCTATTTTCGGATAATGGTACCATAGTGATAACTAGGGTTGTGACAATATGTTTTTAAAATCAAAGACCTTAACAATACCAAAAACGAAATGGTATCGAATACTATATACCACTGGTGTAGAACCATTCAATACTCTTTAATTCTCTCCGTCTATAATATTTTCGGGATCTATTATTTTGTAGCATATTGTCACAATCCTTCTGATAACCATTATTTAGCATAGAATTTAAACTTCTAAGATTTCCTTGATAGGGATTTCCCTCCGCAGAAAATGAAGGCTTTGATTCCACTTGTTTGCAAGTCAAAGGAACAGGCAATGGAGAAAGAGGAAGATGAAGAAAAATATTTCACACAGAATTGAGATGCAAAATTGGATCGTTCTTATATTCTTAAGAATAGTTGTATTCATATTTTGATATACCGTATATCCCACAAAAAAGTGAACTGGATTTTAAAACTTAATAAATTTGCTATAAATAGATATATATTTATTTATTAGTCTATATCTTTAATAGAAGGTTTTTATATTATTTATTTATTATTATGCTTGCAAATTCTAGTGATTTTTTACTAGAATTTTTGATCTTACCAATTTGTGTTCTTTTTTCTTTTTTTAATGAGAATTGACTGTATTTGATGATTGAAAAATTGCCTCGAGGGGCCCTAAACTAGGTAGCCTATTTCAACTAGTTGGCCCACATCATCTCCTGTAATAATTGTAGGTAGAGCAACCGAAGCCATTCATTACCGACCATTAGCGTGATGGGGGGTATTTACCTCTCCAGAGTTATTAAATCAGGACTAGCGGGGAGATGCGCCCCCTTAGGGTTATTTTTATCTGGCCTTTGGGCTGCAATGATCACAAATGAATGGATTTTCCCCCTAGAGGCTACTGTTGCCCCCTAGAGGCTACTTTTGCCCCCTAGAGGCTATTTTTGCCCCCTGGAGGCTACTTTTGCCCCCTAAAGGCTACTTTTGCCCCCTAAAGGCTACTTTTGCCCCCTAGAGGCTACTTGTGTCCCCAAGAGGCTACTTTTTCCCCCTAGAGGCTACTTTTGCCCCCTAGAGGCTAATTTGGCCCCCTGGAGGCTACTTTTGCCCCCTAGAGGCTACTTTTGCCCCCTAGAGGCTACTTTTGCCCCCTAGAGGCTACTTTTGCCCCCTAGAGGCTACTTGTGTCCCCAAGAGGCTACTTTTGCCCCCTAGAGGCTACTTTTGCCCCCTAGAGGCTACTTTTGCCCCCTAGAGGCTACTTTTGCCCCCTAGAGGCTACTTTTGCCCCCTAGAGGCTACTTGTGTCCC
>CANNZV010004546.1:0-21894 GCA_947561585.1 Caprella mutica
CAAGTGATACACATGCATCAGACATGATGCATAAGGATGTTTTCAAGTGTAAAATCTTCACTAGGATGTCCTATTTCTTCTTCAAAGTATCTTATATGTGCCAGACTGTATTTCATGGTAAATTCCACCAACTTTCTGGCAGTGTCGGTGGATTTTTAGCTATTTATTCCAATGTTACCATTTATTTTGGTGGAAAAATGGGTAAAATGTTGGTGCAGCCAAAATACTGGAAATTTATAGTGGATTTTTTTCAGCTTTTTCAAAAAGTCAGTGAAATTTTGTGGACCAAATACAGACTGGTATATGTGGAGACCTTGATCTATTTTCTCAACAAACTGGCAACTTTTCTGCCACACTTTGAAACATGGCAGTTCCTGAGCCTGATAATAAAGCTTGTCCAAATTCGCCATTTTATAGGCGAGTGTGTGACAGTTATTTTGAGCCCTTCAATTACTGGTAACTGTACGGTCTGTACCATGGGCATGTTGTAGTCTGCAGAGTGTGTCAGTTAAAGCAAATTAATTGGCTTAGATTTCAAAAGGTTAAAACTCAGATATGTCTAATTGGATTTAAATTTTGAATTAATTTCTATGTTCCCATGTTAATTTTGGCTTGAAATCTTCAGAAAATGAGCCAAATTGGCTTGGCTCAAAATTTCTGTGAAATTATGGCTCAAAATTGGCTTACAATTTTCCAGCCTCTGAAAGACTGAAACATGGCAATTACAAATGGCGAGAAATATCTAATTTTTACCTTTGCTACCCACCAGTCTGCCAGTCTGTATTTGATGTAAAAAATTTCACTGACTTTTTCAAAAACGGGAAAAAAATCCACCACAAATTTCCAGTAATTTGGCTGATCCACCAACATTTTACCCATTTTTCCACCGAAAATTAATGGTAACATAGGAATAAATAGCTAAAAATCCACCGACTTTGCCAGAATATTTTATTCAAAGGGAAAAAATACCACCGACATGTCGGTGGAATTTACCATAAAATACAGACTGGCGAAGGCAGTCTGCAAAATATGGGACATTTTTAACATTTTCTGTGCAAACACATCTTAATTTTCTCCTATATTTGCTGAGGAAAGAAGCTAAAAAGAGAGGTTTTCCTGGGGAACAGTTTACCAGTTCATGCAATCTGGGCATGAAGTTGTGAAGTTTATCAGGTGTCAGGTGACCAGCCTGCAGAACATGGGACATTTTTAACATTTTCAGTGTGAACACAGAACAATTCTTAATTTCCTAATTCCTCCTATATTTACCTGTATTTTTACTGAGAAGTCCAAGTAATAAAGCATGTCCAAACTCGCCATTTTAATGGCGAGTTTGAGACAGTTATTTTGAGCCCTTTAATTACAAATGGCGAGTTGTATCTATTTTTCTCCTATGCTACAATGTTATTTTGGAGAGAATTTATGAAAATTTGATCATTTTGGAGAGAATTTGTTGAATTTTGGAGACAAATGGCGAGTTTATGAGACATACTCTTTTACTTGGTGAGAAGTGAGAACAGAAACCAAAATACCATGTTTTAAAGTATGGACAAAGTCGCCAGCATATTGGCGGCTTTTGAGGGGTTAAATAAATTGGAAAACCTGTAAATAACAAGTAAATCACTCCTAAAATAGTCTCAAGAGATACACATGCATCAGGCATGAAGCATAAGGATGTTTCCAAGTGTAACTGTAATATCTTCACTAGGAACTCAAATTTCTCATTTAAAGTATCTTAAATGTGGCGACCTTGATTCATTTTCTCACTAAACTGGCGACTTTCCTGCCACACATTAAAACATGGCCAAAATAGAGGATTTTTTGGAGAACACTTTAACAGTTCCTGCAGTCTGGTCAGGAGACTATTGAGGCCTTGAAATAAGTCTCCTGAATTTAAGTGGGGATAATTTTCTATTTGATAATTGATTCCCTTGTTTACATGTAATTATAAATTATTGGAGAGTATTTTGTGATTTTTGGCCATTTTGGTCTTTGGAGAGAAATTTGATATTCTTTGGAGAAATTGCCCCAAAAATTAAATATCTGTAGCTAAGTGGAGACTGATTGTGCATCCTTTGCAGACTGGTCAGTCTGGCTGCAAACAAATAACAATCTATAATTTACTTCTTAGTTCTTTCAAGTTTTTTATTTAATACCTAGTATTTACTAGCTATATTTTAACTATATTTCAGAGGCTGGCCTGGCTGGGAAACTGTACCTAAATATGCAGTTGTAAGTTGTAACATCATCATGGCCCATTCTATTTCTTAATACATAATCTCTATTCTTTGATTCTTACATCATGACAAATACTGTCTGTCTTCAGAAGTTCAGTGTTTAGAACCTTCACCAGCAATATTTAAGCGGATGTGTCACTAATGTGGTGAAATACTTTTAGATAACTATTCTCAGACTCAGACTCAGAGTAGTCATAGAAGATCAACGGCCATTCATAACGGCCTCCCTTCATATGAATGACTATAATCTCATCATTGCCTGGTACCTCAGCTAGCCACACACTATCTTGGAATTCAATCAAAAAAAATTTGTCCTTCAATTTAAAAAAGGAAAAGTAAAAAGTTTATTCTTCAAAGTACAAAAATAAAAACATCCTAAAAACAGCTGAAAGGTACTTCCTCTGCTCATCTATAAAAAACTTTTCATTTAAAAATATAAATATATATCTGACTAAAAGAAACTAGCAGTAGAAAAAATTTCCCACCATTAGCCAAACAAGCCTTGATTTCCTAAGAACTTTAAAATAATTGCCAATTTACTTAAAAACACCGCAAACCCAAATTACTCCACACAAACAAACAAAACAAGAGCCAAAACCAGAAGAAAATATACATCACTATATTAATACAAGCACACATGCATGCACACATATATACTTTACAGACATCTGAACCTCTCTTTCTTCATGTTGCTTAGTATCAACATGAGAGAGAGGATTCAGTTTAATTTGAAATTTCTACTCAATTTGAATAGCATTTAGCTATTCAAAAGAGCAATCAAAATACTACATTTCCCTTAATAGCATACAAACCTATATTACCAAACATCTGAACCCCTCATTCTTCATGTTGAATGGTGTCAACATGAGAGAGAGAATTCAGTACCACCCTCTACTCAATTTGAACAGCATTTAGCTATTCAACAGAGCAAAAAACTACATTCCCTTCAATAATTTTTGTCTCTCATGCCAAATTTCATTAAGAAACTTCTTACACTTCAGTACATTTAAATTCCCAACAAACATCAACATCTCTTCCTCATTCACACTATTCATACCATATTTTTCTCTTATTCCATTCAACATCACACATTCCTTCAAAAAGTGACTTTGAGTTTCCTCATTCAATCCACACAGCCCACACATCACATTTCCATTCTCAAATCTTTTTCTCCAGTTTAAATTGAGAGTGTTGCTTCTGCATCTGAATAGTAATGTTGACCCAAAGGTATTATCATAATAGGGTTCTTCCATAATTACATTCTTATATGTCCTGTATAGTCCCAAAGTTGTTTTAGAGTTTAAATCCTCCAACCAATTCATTGTATCCCACTCATTTATCCTTTTGACTATGTCATTGTCACTCATTTCACATACCTGGCTCACATCAATCCCCAGTTTCTCCAAGCAGCTGTGAATAAAAATACACCATTTGTCATCCTTATCTATCAACAAATCCCTTGCAATACACTCCACCATCTCATTTTTTCCACTCAGCAGATGCTTTAAAAGTTTTATTTTAGATTTCATATCTCGGGCTGTCACACTGCAGGCACCCACATCACCCCTCATAGCAGAGATTGGAGCATAACCAGGAGCACCCAGGATATTTCTCCACACTTTATTTTCCTCACGCTGCAATACCTCAATCTCTGTTTTCGTCCATGTAAAAGCTGCAGCTCCAAACGTCACACCAGGGACAACCACAGAATTCCAGTAGGTTTTACCCATCATCAACTTGTTACATGATCTTGCAATAACCGAGAAAGTTAGGTTAGACATCTTCCTGGCAAGGTTTAATTTGTGTATCTTGTGATTTTTAAAAATATCTCTGTTTTCAGATATATAAACACCCAAATATTTAATTTCAGTCACCACTTCAATCCCATGTATCATCTTAGGTTTGTTTGCCATTCCATACACTAAAATTTTACTTTTCTCTTTGTTTATTGACAAACCAACGTCCCTTGCTGCATCCACCAAGACAGTCAGAAGGGTATGAAGCTCTCTCTCACTTTCGGCAAAAATTAACCCGTCATCAGCAAAAAAGAGAGCTGGTACATAGACAACATTATTTTTAAAACCTACATTTGTTCTCAGCAGCTTGTTAATAATGAAATTCAAAACCATGATAAACAATAGAGGAGACCCTGTACATCCTTGGCGTATTCCACAAGTTATGTTCACCTGACCTACATTCTCCCCATTCACATACAAATCTGTTGAATCACCATCATACAGCTGGCAGATAGCATCGATCAGTAATGGATCACACTTATACCTTATCAATGTCTTTACAATATGTGTCCTGTCAATACTGTCAAAAGCCTTTTGTAGGTCTATTGATGCTGCGAACAAAACTCTCTTCCTTCTTTTACTCTCTCCAACACAATATCTTAAAATCATTAAATTGTCTTCAAGTCTTCTACCAGTAGTGAACCCAGCTTGAAAAACGCTCAGCTTATCATTTCTAACCAAATGCTCTACAATTTTTTCCTTAGAGAGTGCCATGTATAGCTTATAAGAAACATCTGTAAGAGCAATTGGTCTCAGATCTTTGCATTGCGGTTTATGTTTTTTTGGGATCAAAACAGTTTTTGATATCCTCCAACTGTCAGGAGTTCCATGCAAATGAATGTTATTCAGAGACTCTGTCAATTTTTTAATACAAATTTCACTATCTCCAAGCCACTTGTATATATTACTCTTCAGACCATTGGGGCCTGACTGTTTTCCTTTTTTGATGTTTCTCAGTTGCTTCCTAACATCTACAACAGAAAAAATAGTCATTCCCATCTCACTCGATCTTTCAGCATCAGGTTGGTTAACAGCTAAACAATCAAAATGCTCCAGCAAATGATCAGGAATATTCATATATGACACATCAGCTGGTTCAGTTTTCAGAATTCTCTGGTCTGATTCAGTTTCTCTCCCTATTCTTCTAAATAACATTCTCACAAAATTGTACTGATCCCTGTATTCTGGTGTTACAGTTCTCTCAAATTCTACTCTTAGACTTCCACTCTCTGTTGAAGCTAATGATCTCACATACCTGTCTCTCTCTTCCACATTCCATGCAGTTTGGATGCCATTTTCATGCTTTTGATAAATACCTTTCCAAAACTCTACCAGTTGCTGACACCTATCACTTTCATTAATAATATTCCCATTCTCATCATACAGCTGAAATTCCTTGACAGTTCCATCATTTCCACGCAGCTTGTTAATACTGTCCCACATTTTTTTACCATTTTTATCCTGTTTAATATCTCTTGTTAAATTTTCCTCAAATTGGGTTATTGCATTCTTTACCATCTCTTGAACACAAGTTTTTTGCTGACGATATTGAGCTTTGTAAGAATTCTTTTCTTCATCAGTTGTAGCCCTTCTGGCTAGTCTATTGAATTGTTTTCTTAATTTGATGTTTTCTTTTATTTCTCTTGTAATCCAAATTGGTTCCGAGATGTCATTTCTTTTATAATTCTTAACATATTTCTTTTTTAAAGTTTCATTTGCACAGGACATCATCAATTCCTCAAAATCATTCATAACCATCTGATCATCTTTCATACTAACTTCCTCTATAAATCTGTTCAAAAAACTCTGTTTCATGTCATCGTTAACACAATAATATTCTATTATTTCTTTTCTTTGAACTGGTTCATCTTTTCTATAGTTTATTTCAAAAGTAGCACGTAAAACACAGTGATCAGACAAATCAAACAAGGTTTTATGCTCATCAATCATCATGCTCCTAAATTTTCCATAAAACAGCTTATTAACCAATATGAAATCAATAGCACTCTTCTCATTTTTTTCATCTCTCGTTATTACCCCATGACACTTATCATCTCCATTCAACAACACTAAGTTGTACTTCTCCATAATTTCCAAGATATATCTCCCATTTCTATTCAAGCATTGACTTCCAATGAATCCCATGTGACCATTGAAGTCACCTAAAACCATCACATTTTCATTTTCATCACAGCCATCTAAAATCTGATTTATTTCTAATCTGATGTTATCATTCCTCAACTGGTCCTTTACATCCATATAGACTAATACTATCTTGACATGTTCCCCATTCATTTTCATATTCACATATAATATATCTGCAGACATGGTTTCATTTTTGGTACATTCATTCCCTTCTTCAAATAACATCAACAGCCCTCCTCCTCTTTTATCATTAGATTCTCTTCTCCTACTTACCACATTATACTTTCCTGGGATATCAACTTTTTGATAATTTTCATGGGTTTCTGTAATCAGAACAACATGATTGTTAAACTTATCTATACTATCTATCAATTCAGTAATTTTTAATCTTGTCAGACCTCTAATATTTATCAAATAAAATACAGTGTTACAACTTTTGACTACTCTGTGTTCAGAAAATTCCGCTTAATCAATTTACCCCTCTTAATCATCCAATCAGTTTCACCCATATCTCTCTTTCTCCTTAATTCCTCTCTCAGTTTTTTGTCATTTTCTCTTTCCATTATGGATAAATCTGGACTTAGATAAACCTTCTTCATAAGCCCATTGGCATTCCTCAGATTCTTAGCTTTCCTCAATAAATTCCATTTATCAGCAGCTGATCTCAGTTTCACCAACAAAGGTCTAGGTTTCTCCCTTGTACCCCCAGTACTCTTGCCAAGTCTGAAGACCTTTTCAATCTCATATTGATTTTCATTCACACCTTCCTGGAAAATATTATTGCAACCAGTTATGTCTTCCTTCTCTCTGTCTCCAGCACTTTCCTTGTTAGATTCAGGAAGATTATATATAATTAAATTAGCCTCCCTTTGTTTCTTCTCCTCATATTCCTTCAAACTATCAATTTTCTTTTCAAACCTTCTCTCAATCTCACATACAATATCATCCTTCAATCCACTCTTTATTTCTTCCTTTATCTCATCCTTCATATTATCCATTCTACTTTCCAGTACTTCCAACTTTTCTTTGAGAATTTTATTTTCCTGCATTAAAACTTGCTTTTCACTCTTCAATCTAGTGATTTCCTCCTTTAAAATACCAAATTCAGCTCTGCAACTAATACAATACCAGACAAATTGTTTCATTCGTGACATTAGACTATAAGTATCAGTCTCAACACCACTACACCTTAGGTGGAACCACAATACACATCCATCACATTGCAGACCATCCTCAGACTCACCAACAGTTTTTTCACATTTGCCACAGTTGGCATTCTTATCATTACCCGTCAATTTATCTAACTGTGAATCCAACTTAAAAGTTTTACCCAAATCTGAATTACTATTTCCCGGTACACTACTCTTTACATCTCCTGCTTTAATAGATCTACTTGATTCCCCCTTATCATCCCTACTACTACTACCATAAGAAATAGAGGAAGTACGGTTTGGCGGGCCATTCCCAGTGGACACTTTATTAAGCATTTTAACAAGTCTACAAACTGAGCAGAGAAATAATACCAACAACTACTTTCAGAACATTAAACAAAAAGGAAATATTGAACTTAACTGAAAATTTTCTGGATCGAACTCCGAGTACGTGTTTCTCATACGGCTGCTGGTACAGTTTTTTCCGAGAGAAAATGGGTATGTCTTTGTGAGTGATTCCGGAAAATAGGTAGTTTTAACGAGAAATAATTTTAAAACATAAAGCCCAGTACACTCGAGGCACTAAAAATTGCTTGATGTGGCACATCAGCCACTTGGCTGGACATTAAAATGTTTGCGACGTGTACACACTATAGGTTTTTTACAAAAAAAAAAAAAATTTTAAAGGTCCCCTCCAAGCAAATTTTTTTATTGCCTACATCAACGAGGCTAATGTTTCTCATTATTTTACTGCAAACCCCATAAAATTTGATAGCATATTTTTAACTTTATATGCTTTTAAAGATTTTTATAATCCAAACTCTACAAAACCTACTTTACTTCCGACTTTCTAAGTTTCAGTCTAAAGAAGAAGAATGTACACCATTTGTTTTGATTGTCAACTAGGTATTTGGTTTATTAAATCTATTCATTATTCGTTTAAAGGTTTAAATTTGGATAAACTTATTATAGAAACGTTTATATACTTTTAGAAACAATTAATATCTTAATAGAGAGCCAAAAACGCTATGTTTGTTTAAAAATCTAAATTTACAATCATAACAAAGAGTGTACAATCTTCTTTCTCAGCGTCAGGTTGGAGATTCGCTCGATTGTTGCTCACAGAGTATTAAAAAACTTTAAAAGCAAATAATAAAATACATACTGAACCAAATTGTATGCGGTTTGCGGAATAATGATCGTAGACCTTAGTTCTGTAATATTATGTAATAAACTCATTTTTTTCCCGGAGCCTGGAGAGGACCTTTAAAGTGAAAAATAGAGGCAGTTTTAAAGAATATTTAATACATTATATACCTCTTTATTAAGATTATTTAAATTTATTTGTAATTGATTAATTATTTTTAGGCCTACACCTAGCGAGCTTTCTTCACCCTGTTTTTATTATAATCAACCGTTTTAATTATCCACAGACAAGGGAAATCGCGGTAAAACTCAAGGAGCTGTCATTTTGCTAATGTCCCGTATAACACTAGGCACTAAAAAATGAATGATCCCGCAGCACACACTAAAAACTGGCTGATTTAGTGCCAACTCGAGCAACTTTATGTGTCCAAGAGAGTATTGAGAGTGGGCATTCTTTTGTGCCTGATGCTGCAACTTTCAGTCGCAATCTGACAGCTCATTGGGATTCACCGCGATTTTCCTTGTCTGTGGCTGATAAAACAGTCTTTTGTAATAAAAACAAGGAAAAGAAAGCTCACAAAAATATAATGCAAGTAAAGAGGTATAAAATAAATTTATATTATTGTTTTGCTGAATCAGTTCAATGAAAACAAGGCAGGATCCCTCAAATTAGGTACCTAGTTACGTATTTAATATTCTTTATTACTTCCTATTTTTCTACTTTTTACTCAATGAAATGAAAAGTTTTAAATCTCTCATTTTTGAAATTACAGCGACATTCTGAGTCAAAAGTGCAGCATTTCTTCATGCCTAGTATGTACACATCGCGCACTTTTTGATGCCCAGTCATGTGGCTGATGTCCCGAAGTAGCCACAGGGCGTAATTACTGAAAGTTGCAGCATCAGAAACAAACAAATGCCCGCCCTCAATACTCTATTGGACACATAAAATTGCGAGTTGGCACTAAATCAATCAGTTTTTAGTGTGTATCGTGGGATTATGCAGTTTTTAGTGCCTAGTGTGTACGGGGCATGGTTTATGATCGAAGTTAGACACCTAGTTAGGCTACTTACTTACCTCGGTTTTTAATTAGGCAGGTAATACGGTAACTACCTAAATAATATTACAGTTTTTGTCAAATGCTACTGTTTATTATGTGTAAGAAAATGGTAATATCTGAAAAACAATTAATCATAAATAAATAAAATAGGTAATATATAAAACAGAATGTTTTCCTTTAAGATTACCTAACATGAATAAATTGTTGACTGATATAAAAGAACTTAAAATAAATGGTTATAAAGTACATATACGGTATACCTAACTGAATCCCCAGTGTTAAAGGTCCCCTCCAGGCTAAGGGGGAAAAATGAGCTTGTTACCTAAGCAGAATTGAGGCAACGCCCTAACTAGCAGGTTGACTAAATATTATTTAGGTATTATATTGAAGGTATATAAATAAAACTTACTATATTGGCATATCGTTATTGCTGTCGGATGACATCGTTATATAATATTACAGCTCACAACACTAGGAAAATAAACTGTAGGTACCTATATTTCGTACTATCAGGAGGACGAGCGTTTACATTTCGACCTTGTGACACAAGCGTCAGCCATCTAATTTACTTATTGGTTATCATTTTTATTTGGGTTAACTCCAACATATTAAAGAAAGGATATATTTTATTTTTGAAAATAGTAGGTATCTATTAGAGACTATTGGTGAATAGTTGTAGTTATATATAATGTATCGGCATGTAATATTCATAATTATAACTCTAGAAATACTTTAATTGTTAGTTAGTAGGTTATACGTATAGGTTATAGCGTAAGGGAAGATGGTCATCAATGGGGCACTGGGAACAATGGGACATGCCCAATAACTTTTTTATTTGAGGGTAATTTTTAACAACTTCTTAGTGGTAAATTAGGCACACTTCAGTGCATTCACTCGCATTGCATTCAGCGGTTGGAGTGCAGTCAGCTCTGCTGAAAAGCGAAAACATGTTTTAGAGGTGGGAAAACTAAATTTTTTGTACTTTGTTTCAATTGTTGTAAACTCTTAACTTAACATATTATACTTACGGCATTTTTACATAATATTAAATGATATGTCAAATATGATCATATGAAAGGAATAACTTTATATTTTTGTAGTTGAACCACTACACAGACTCATATGTTTTCAAAATGGCGTTAAGTGATCATTGGGACAGCAAATTTGGGGAACAATGGGACAGTGCCCTATTGTCAACCAAACTGTCTAGTTACTCCATATGAATCAATAAATATCTATTTTTGATACATTAACGTGAACTGTAGCTTCAGGGCTTCTTGTAGAAACAGAACTTCCACTTAGGGGTCATTAAACTGATATTGTATGAACCAACTAAGTGTGGGACAACATAAAGAGATTATTCGAACTCGAAATTCGACTATGACCTCAACAATATAATAGTTAAATGAAGTGTCCCATCGTTCACCAGGGCATGTCCCATTGTTCATCAATGCTGATGTACAATGGGGCAATTTTTTTGTTTTTTTATTTATTTTTTTTCCATTCAACAGAAAATATGATAGCATTCTAGTTAGTTTCACTTTATAAAAGAATACCTATATTACGAATGGTTTTTTTTTGTTGTTCATATTTTGCTCATAGTAAATGAAATATCTATCTTTTTGTGTTTTTTGTTACATTGATGACCACCTTCCCTATAACCTATATATATGTCACACGCAAATTTACGATTCGCTCAATCTCGACAATGCGCTGCGCGTTTTAACCTCCTAATGTCTAGCGTGCGTAAATACCTTCATTTTATTAATTATGAAATAAAATATTAATATATGTCTGTAGGCTATAGGGAAGCGTGATTATATTATCATATTATAGAATATATATAGCTATTTTATCATTGAAAACAGTAAATTAAAAACATTGAAGTTAAAGGTCCCCTCCAAGCAAATATTTTTATTGCCTTATTCAACGAGGCTAATGTTTTTTATCATTTTTCTGCAAACCGCATCGAATTTGGTAGCATATTTTTAATTTGATATGCTTTTAAAGATTTTTATTTTCAAAACTCTACAAAACCTATTTTACTTCCGACTTACTAATTTAAGAATTTTTCATCCTGAAGAAAAAGAATGTACACCATTTGTTTTCATTATCAACTAGGTATTAGGTTTAATAAATTCATTTAATATTCGTGTAAAGGTATAAAATTAAATGAACTTATAATAGAAATGTTTATATACTTTAGGAAAAAATTAATATCTAAAATAAAGGCCGAAAACTTATGGTTTGTTTATAAAATTCAAATTTGTAATCAAAACAAAGAGTGTACAATCTTCTTCTTGAGCATCAGATTAGTGATTCGCTCAAGTGTTGCTCACAGAGTATTAAAAAACTTTATAGACAAATTATAAAATATATACTGAACCGAATTGTATGCGGTTTGCAGAATAATGATCCTAGACCTTAGTTCTATAATATTATGTTATAAACTCATTTTTTTCCCGGAGCCTGGAGAGGACCTTTAAAGAAAAAAACTTTTTTTTTAACCAATTGATAATGATCGGCTTAAATATAATTAATATTGTATAGGATGAGCTCATTTAAAATTAAACCTAAACTTAATTTATAAGACAAATATGAATTATTATAATTAAACTAATTTTAATTGATGAGGATGACTGTATAGTGTATATCCTGGTTAGAGATACTTTTTAAATGTCTGTTTCTGAACCAAATGTCATATTGCTGAAACGAAATAAAATTAAATAGGTACAAGGGACCTTGAAATAGCAGTCAGAAACGAAAGTGGCTCCATGGTCAATTTCACTAGATAACTAGTCAGTGGCAATGCTCAGGGATGCAAAAAAGATACTCTGTGAAACCAGTCACTTACCAAGGAATGTGACGAAAAGGGACACAAGCACCGATGGCTGCACTCATGGATGGAAGAGGAAAATGAAGAGGTGATAGTAGATGAAGCATACCTATAACTTACGAGCATATACTTAAGTTCTAACACAAATATCTAAGACCTCGCAGGTTAAGAGCATAACCCGAGCACTACCCTCTGAAACTGCTAATAACATTAAAAATAGTTTAATTAATGAAAAAAGACAATTCGCAATCCAAATTACAACAGATCGGGCCCAAGGGACGCAATTTACCTCTCATCTCTTTCATTCACCACAGACAGTAACAAGAATATTATTGATTTTTAATAAGATTTTTCTTTCGTCTCATACATATATCAAGCATTGATTGATTCTAGTACCTACTTCATTAACTCTGTCTTATGACTAGCAAAAATATGCTAGTCATATTATTAAATATGACTAGCAACACTTTAATAATAGCAAATTTTTGGAACGATATTAAACATCACAAAATTGAATTTCTATTACGTTTTAAATCCTAATTTTAGTAATGTAAATTACTAAAAACAGACCAAAACTAGATTACTTGCACTCGGTAAAGAGCATACCTTCGCCGCCGCTTATAAATGACTTTGACCATCCAATAATACTTTGGTTATAAATGACCTTGACCAAAACCTTTGACCCGTTCGCTCTCAAAATGTAATAAACTTTTTCCTGAATAATGTACCAATTGTCCAATCAAATTTCAGGCAAATTGGTTAAATATTTTTGAGATATTTAGTTGACCTTGATCTTGAAACGATCGTTCCTAAAATTTAACAAAATGGTTCCTTGATATTGACCAATCGTCCCACCAAGTTTTTTGCAATATGGTTTAATACTTTTTGAGTTATAAATAACCTTGACCTTTGACCGGATCGCTCCAAAATTCTACCAGCAGGTTCCTGGACATAGACCATGCAATCGTCCAACTAAATTTTAGGTAATTTGGTGAAATTATTTTTGAGTTATGTGAATAATAAGATGATAAATAAATAAATGCTGGGTAAAATATAACCTCCGCAAATTTGCGAAGGTAACTAGGCACAATATATTATAAAATAACAGGTTCATCAAATTTACTTACCCATGGCAGGTGATATGACTTAAAATAGCAATAAAATGTAAAGATTTCAAGACAATGTCCATTGTTCATACTGGTAATCGTTACAATATATGTGTTATTCTGTTTAGAGGTCTGCGAGTCCACGTGATTGACACTCGATGTCAAAGAAAATATCATCGGCAATGATGTACTTTCTTTTTAATAATTTCGGAAATTTTACTAATTGTGATGCTTGATATTTGAAAATAGGAATGGGTTTACGTCGACAAATTTGTTACATTCGAAAATACAATAGGAGAATAGAGAACTGTGACTTGTGAAATTACTAAAATAAATTGTTGGGCTGTATACCTATAACCATTTAGTTTCGTCTGTACCTATTCTAAAGGTCTATGATTTTTATAAACCTATTTTCACAGCCCTACTTATGACGTATATAATTTGGTGCATGCCACATATTTAATTTAAGTTGTTCCATTCTGTACTCTGGTCCAAAGAATATGAAAGTCAAAACTGTTTTTTTTTGTAGAAACTCTTAATTTTTTTGCTGAGTAATGGGGGTTAGAAGTTATTTATTCTCCATTATTTCTGATGAAATGTGAAGTTTAAACTTGTTTTCATTTTGAAGAATCTCAACATAAATGGCAGTATAGTAGTTTATTCTATCCGCTAGTTAGTAGAATTGCTTATTTCATGATTGTCTGATGACAAGGCAAGTGGGGTTCGAGGGCGACACGTCCCCCTATAAACATATACATCACCGAATTGCCAGCCGCCAGCCAAACCCCCCACCCTTCTTGCAAAGGTCTTTAAACACTCATGAACTGTACAGTACGACAAACTAGCGGATACAATAAACTATAAAAAAACTATATAAAAATCAATTTTAACTATTTTCAATTAATTAAATAAAAATGATTTTCCTTAAAGTTGTTAATCCTTCAGTAACAGACATAGAATAAATAACTTCAAACCCTCGTATCTCAAGAGTATTTATTAATATACTGAACTTATTTTTATATTCTATAACAGTACAATATATAAGAATATGACAATCAAAATTACATTTGGTGGTATACATGCACCAAACATGAAAGTTCAAACCATTAATATAAAGTGACTTACGAGTACAAATCTTCTATTGCTATAGTAGTGAATTTACGAACTTGTATTATAGTTTTTTAATTATTTCAGATCTTTAAAAATACAATTTTTAATCATTTTAGTTATATTTTAACTATTTTATCAATAACTCCATTCGAATTGTGTAGAATGGTTAACGCTGAATCATCACATGAAGCTCCGTCGGAATCTTCGGCTGGAACCCAAACTGAATCTTCGGCTGGAACTCAAACTGAATCTTCGGCTGGAACCCAAACTGAATCTTCGGCTGGAACCCAAACTGAATCTTCGGCTGGAACCCAAACTGAATCTTCGGTTGGAACCCAAACTGAATCTTCGGCTGGAGCCCAAACTGAATCTTCGGCTGGAGCCCAAACTGAATCTTCGGCTGGAACCCCAACTGAATCTTCGGCTGGAACCCCAACTGAATCTTCGGCTGGAACCCCAACTGAATCTTCGGCTGGAACCCCAACTGAATCTTCGGCTGGAACCCCAACTGAATCTTCGGCTGGAACCCCAACTGAATCTTCGGCTGGAACCCCAACTGAATCTTCGGCTGGAACTCAAACTGAATCTTCGGCTGGAACTCAAACAGAATCTTCGGCTGGAACTCAAGCGGAATCTTCGGCGGGAACTCAAACGAAATCTTCGGTTGGAACTCAAACGGAATCTTCGGCTGGAACTCAAACGGAATCTTCGGCTGGAACTCAAACGGAATCTTCGGCTGGAACTCGAACGGAATCTTCGGCTGGAACTCGAACGGAATCTTCGGCTGGAACTCGAACGGAATCTTCGGCTGTAGCCCAAACTGAATCTTCGGCTGTAGCCCAAACTGAATCTTCGGCTGTAGCCCAAACTGAATCTTCGGCTGTAGCCCAAACTGAATCTTCGGCTGTAGCCCAAACTGAATCTTCGGCTGTAGCCCAAACTGAATCTTCGGCTGTAGCCCAAACTGAATCTTCGGCTGTAGCCCAAACTGAATCTTCGGCTGTAGCCCAAACTGAATCTTCGGCTGTAGCCCAAACTGAATCTTCGGCTGTAGCCCAAACTGAATCTTCGGCTGTAGCCCAAACTGAATCTTCGGCTGTAGCCCAAACTGAATCTTCGGCTGTAGCCCAAACTGAATCTTCGGCTGTAGCCCAAACTGAATCTTCGGCTGTAGCCCAAACTGAATCTTCGGCTGTAGCCCAAACTGAATCTTCGGCTGTAGCCCAAACTGAATCTTCGGCTGTAGCCCAAACTGAATCTTCGGCTGTAGCCCAAACTGAATCTTCGTCTGTAGCCCAAACTGAATCTTCGTCTGTAGCCCAAACTGAATCTTCGTCTGTAGCCCAAACTGAATCTTCGTCTGTAGCCCAAACTGAATCTTCGGCTGTAGCCCAAACTGAATCTTCGGCTGTAGCCCAAACTGAATCTTCGGCTGTAGCCCAAACTGAATCTTCGGCTGTAGCCCAAACTGAATCTTCGGCTGTAGCCCAAACTGAATCTTCGGCTGTAGCCCAAACTGAATCTTCGGCTGTAGAACAAACTGAATCTTCGGCTGTAGAACAAACTGAATCTTCGGCTGTAGAACAAACTGAATCTTCGGCTGTAGAACAAACTGAATCTTCGGCTGTAGAACAAACTGAATCTTCGGCTGTAGAACAAACTGAATCTTCGGCTGTAGAACAAACTGAATCTTCGGCTGTAGAACAAACTGAATCTTCGGCTGTAGAACAAACTGAATCTTCGGCTGTAGAACAAACTGAATCTTCGGCTGTAGAACAAACTGAATCTTCGGCTGTAGAACAAACTGAATCTTCGGCTGTAGAACAAACTGAATCTTCGGCTGTAGAACAAACTGAATCTTCGGCTGTAGAACAAACTGAATCTTCGGCTGTAGAACAAACTGAATCTTCGGCTGTAGAACAAACTGAATCTTCGGCTGTAGAACAAACTGAATCTTCGGCTGGAGCCCAAACTGAATCTTCGGCTGGAGCCCAAACTGAATCTTCGGCTGGAGCCCAAACTGAATCTTCGGCTGGAGCCCAAACTGAATCTTCGGCTGGAGCCCAAACTGAATCTTCGGCTGGAGCCCAAACTGAATCTTCGGCTGGAGCCCAAACTGAATCTTCGGCTGGAGCCCAAACTGAATCTTCGGCTGGAGCCCAAACTGAATCTTCGGCTGGAGCCCAAACTGAATCTTCGGCTGGAGCCCAAACTGAATCTTCGGCTGGAGCCCAAACTGAATCTTCGGCTGGAGCCCAAGCGGAATCTTCGGCTGGAACTCAAGCGGAATCTTCGGCTGGAACTCAAGCGGAATCTTCGGCTGGAACTCAAGCGGAATCTTCGGCTGGAACTCAAGCGGAATCTTCGGCTGGAACTCAAGCGAAATCTTCGGCTGGAACTCAAGCGAAATCTTCGGCTGGAACTCAAGCGAAATCTTCGGCTGGAGCCCAAACTGAATCTTCGTCTGGAGCCCAAACTGAATCTTCGTCTGGAGCCCAAACTGAATCTTCGTCTGGAGCCCCAACTGAATCTTCGTCTGGAGCCCCAACTGAATCTTCGGCTGGAGCCCCAACTGAATCTTCGGCTGGAGCCCCAACTGAATCTTCGGCTGGAGCCCCAACTGAATCTTCGGCTGGAGCCCCAACTGAATCTTCGGCTGGAGCCCCAACTGAATCTTCGGCTGGAGCCCCAACTGAATCTTCGGCTGGAGCCCAAACTGAATCTTCGGCTGGAGCCCAAACTGAATCTTCGGCTGGAGCCCAAACTGAATCTTCGGCTGGAGCCCAAACTGAATCTTCGGCTGGAGCCCAAACTGAATCTTCGGCTGGAGCCCAAACTGAATTTTCGGCTGGAGCCCAAACTGAATCTTCGGCTGGAGCCCAAACTGAATCTTCGGCTGGAGCCCAAACTGAATCTTCGGCTGGAGCCCAAACTGAATCTTCGGCTGGAGCCCAAACTGAATCTTCGGCTGGAGCCCAAACTGAATCTTCGGCTGGAGCCCAAACTGAATCTTCGGCTGGAGCCCAAACTGAATCTTCGGCTGGAGCCCAAACTGAATCTTCGGCTGGAGCCCAAACTGAATCTTCGGCTGGAGCCCAAACTGAATCTTCGGCTGGTGGGGATTTCATTCGCCGTTTGACCAACGAGACGAGAGACCAAATGGGTCACCGTTTACTAGAATTGTCAAGGGGCGCAAACACTAAAGATGAAATACAATTGGTAACTGAAGCGATTATATACGAAATAGCTCTCCGCATACAAGAAGACAATAAAATTGGAGCATTTACCCAAATAATAATGGCCCCTACACGTGCGATGTCTCGACGTTTACGTGTATCTAAAACTGAAAGACTTAAAGATAAGCGCAAGTATGGAGTTCCCAAAAGAGGAGAGATCGAGAGTACTTCTAAACGTACCGTCAGAGAAAATATACCAGAAGTAATTGATATCGAAAATATTTTTTGTGATGATCCGCAAACTGTTAATCTCATGCGACAACATGGACTATATTTTAGAGTTGGACGCCACTTTTTTTTCGATGATAATGGGGATAGACAGTGTTCACTAAACTTCAGTTATGATTACAAAAAACCTAATGCATGATATTTATTCTAATTCTTCGGTTTTTTGTATTGACTAAATATTGTAGGTAATGTTGCTTTATTTTAAAAAACTATTTCCGAAATCTTAATTAAATATTAATATTTTAATTAATTAAAAAATTTGGTAACTTGATATGTGGTGTATTCTAGTAGAATTAATAACATTTGACTAATGTGTAAATCTTTAATTTTTCCTTAACAATTATATTTATTTTGATGTTAATTTTTTTTTTTTTTGATGTTAAAGTCGCTAGTAGAAGGAGGCATGAACATTACTTGTTAATAATGTCATTTTGACCCACCAAACCGTAATTATTGGTGTCATGTTTGACCAAATTTATTATTTAGACAATCGTGGTAAATGGAAAATAAGGAATAAAGGTTGTCTGTTCAGGCCCCAAACTGTTGTTATTTAGATTATGATTTATTTTTTTCATTTGTACAATGTTCATCAATTTTTTAAACGCTACTTGCAGTTTTAGAGGTTAGCGCTAGGGTTATGCTCACAACTTGAGGTCAATACGATAAATAATATTGCGCAATTTCATTGACGGTACCCTGTATTGACAATTATATTGACCGTGTATGTGCGATATTGAGGATTTGCCATATATTGATGTAATGTGCTCATACACGGTCAATTCTATTGCGCAATTTAATTGTCAATACTTTTTCATATGGAATATTTTGACAGACTATGATAGCTAAACAACAACAATAATACCAATAGTAATTTAGCTTATAAGTAATAAGCTAAAATTCATATCAACAATAATGATGCGAATTATTTCCCAAGAATATAGAGTATTTATTAGTTAACATGTTCACATCATTTTTCAAATGCATGACCATGAACTTTCATATCTGTTAAAAAAGGAATGAATATCTCCGTGAATAAGCGGTACAACAGGTAATTGAATTACTTATTCAATTACCTACAAAAGGAATATGTTCCGCGCAATTTTCCGATTTTGCACAATTTTGAGAATGCGCTGTGCGTTTTCAGGATTTTATGGAAAACTTTTCTCGTTTTTTATTTAATTTAAAAGACTATTATAATTTTACATTCAAAACAAAAGGGAAAATAAATTAGGTTTATTCCAAACGTTGGATAGAATGTTTAAATAAAATTAAAATTCCATTTTTGTTCGCCTAGTTATTATTTATAGCTTTAACTAACATATTTTGATGAAATGGTCCAATTAAATGCATAAATAATTGATTATCTAGTGAACTCCATCACTGTTGGTCCTGCTTCAATTCGGCAAATGGCGCAGAATATATTTAATTATATACTATAGTTAAACAAACTATTAATCTATTTCTAGAGTTTTAATAATTATGCATATTACATATAAAACGATGTTAACAAAATTTTAATGAAATTTAAACAATATGTTGTCTATGACGTGCGAGAAGCTTGAGCTATTCAGCATAAATGGCGGTTTTCAATAAAAAATAACACGATCACCCCAAAATATTTCAATTCAGTTTTCTATGAAGATATACGATGCCGCGCTGGATTCCAGGACATTAACCCCCGTCTAGTCTAGTAGCTTTCCAGATTCTAAAAAGACTTATCTGTTGTCGCTTCATTACAAACATCAACCGATATGTTGCAAGTATATTTAATCTGAATATTTTATTTGCCAAAAAAGGAGCATAGTAAGTAGTTTCCTCAATCGGACATACCAAGTTTAAAATAATAATGATTAGCTTGATTGAAAGAGTCTCTGAGCAGTTATATGGGGCAAATAATTGCACTATTTTTTTGTTATTTGAGACTATAAAAATCAGTACCTATGATGTGAAAATAGAGAAATACTCTGTTTCTATTAAACACGACCGTCTGTCCCTATTTATTATTAGGGAGAATGAATATTATTTGCATATATAAAAACCACCCATATGTTCTAAACACTAAAAGATGAAACTGATAACGTTCACTAGGGAGAAAACTGTTGTTCAAGGTTAGAGGTAATGCATATGTTAGGTTGAACAACAAAAAAAACAAGTTAGCTTTAATGATTACTGCTGGTCATGGAACTAATTTAATTGGTAGAAATGGGTTTACTGCATTGAAAATTCGTATCAATATTGGTAATTTGATATCGTGTGCCGTTGATCTAACATCCTTAATGAAACCGTATGGTAAGGTTCGTATTTTTTTTTAGTTTTGGGAAGTATTAACATAAAGTTTCACAATCAATATATAGTCGGAGTCTGAACCTACTTTCTTTAAATATAGCATTTTTACTTTCAAGCTGAGAGAAAAAGTCAAAAGGGAATTAGAAAATTAGGTGAAGCTAGGAATTTTAAAAAAGGTATAAAGCAGCCGGTAGTTTAGGTTGGTAAGAGATTAAACTCAGTTGGTGTGGAGATTATAAGCTAACATTGAAAAGGATAACAAACAAGAATTAGCACCCTTAATCTATTGCTGAAGATTTATTCTTGAAATCGAGGGTGAAGTGTTTTTCTCAAATTAAATTTGAAATCTGAATACTTACAATTAGAGTTAAACGAGAATTCACAAAGGTATACAAACTATACATGCTACAATTATATATAATACCCAGAAAAGATTATTCATGTAGGGGAGGGTGGTCATCAATGGGACACCGGGAACAATGGGACATGCTGAATAACTTTTTTATTTGAGGGTAATTTTTAACAAAATCTTAGTGGTAAATTAAGCATACTTCAGTGCATTCACTCGCATTGCATTCAGCGGTTGGGGTGCAGTCAGCCCTGTGTAAAAGCGAAAACGTGTTTTAGGGGTGATAAAACTAAATATTTCGTACTTTGTTTCAATTGTTATAAATCTGTAAATTTAACATATAATGCTTACGGCATTTTTACATACATGATATTAAGTAATATGTAAAATATGATCATTTGAAAGGATTGCCTTTATACTTTTGTAGTTGAGCCGCTATACCCATATGTTTTCAAAATGGCGTCATGGTGATCATTGGGACAGAAAATTTGGTTAACAATGGGACAGTGCCTTATTGTCAACCAAACTGTCTAGTTACTCCATATGAATCAATATATTAATTTTTTTGATACAATAACGTGAACTGTAGCTTCAGGGCTTCTTGTAGAAACAGAGCTTCCAGCTGAAGCGGGACTTTCGATCATCTTCAAGGGCTTTAGCAATCTGAGGTCATCACAAAGCAATGCATAGAGAACAAATTTCACTAATAAAAGAAAAAGGCGCAGCATGATTGCAACGGATACACCAGAGAAAGAAGAGCTTTTTGCTGGTGCCACTAAGGATAAGGCCTTCGAAATCACTTCATAAAGCATCTGACGTAGATGGCCTGTGAACTATTGTTCTTGGTCTGTTATATAACTCTTAATCTAACTGATCCATTGGTCTGAAGAACTCAAATCTCCACCGAAAATGTTGAAAATGAAGATTTATGCACTTGTAGAATTTGAGGCGACTTCTAAAACGTATTCTGTTGGCCAAAAGCATGAAAAAGATATATACGAAATATTGATGTTAGGCGAAGATTCAAGTGCAATGAGCTTAATTTTCCAAATGTTCCTGACATGGCTTCGGTGAAGTTAGAGGACATTAAACTGATATTATATGAACTAACTAAGTGTGGGACAACATAAAGAGATAATTCGAACTTGAAATTTTACCAAAACCTCAACAATATACAAGTTTGATAAACTGTCCCATCGTTCACCAG